>JAKCPI010017536.1:0-59797 GCA_023213315.1 Euborellia annulipes | reverse complement strand
GGTTCCTTTGTTCGATTTATCCGTTTTTATTTTGGCTACTTTATACTTTTTGAGTTGGAATTAAAGGAAAATTTAAAAAAACCTTTTGATATTATGCTAAAAGAAATGCATATAAAAGAATGTATACAGTATAAATTTACAATAATATTTTATAATAATAAATTATGAATAATGGCTTTGCTCAAGGGGAGATTTTTCATGAGTTCATTACGATGACTTTCTTTTCTTTTTTCGCATTTTCCATAACTTTCTTGGGCTTTTCCTTGTATTGTTGTTATTCCCAAAACCGACTTCATATTAAATAAGTTATTAACGTTCATTCCTACAAATTGATTGGCTATGACTCGAAGTATCTTCGACTGGGTCCTTTCTATTGCAAGGACGCTTCCCTTCGTCTTTGTTGAGTACGGAAACCATGCCGGTGAGGCATAGGTTAATATGGGATATATTACCGATTTAAATAATAATATTTTCGAATCTATTTTTAGAGGACTTCCTTGATGCAGTAGACACCATAATGCTCTAATTGCATTTCGCGCTTTTGTTACCATTTCTCGGATATGGTATGACTAATTAAAGTCTTCTATCTAGTTTTGACTCCCAAGTAGTTAACCTGGTGCTGCCAGCGGAGGAGGGTTCACCCAGGGAGATAGTTGTATGTAAGTATTTGGAACTTCTTTGTGAATAGTATAGCTTCTGATTTGTTACCATTGATTTTCAGCCGCCATTTTTCATAGTAATCCGTAATTTTGCAAATGCTTCCTCTATGTGTCTTCTCATACATTTGAAGTTTTGTGGAAAAAGTAGATTGCTGTGTCGTCATTGTATTGCGCTATTTGGACTGGGCTAAATATCCTGGTAAATCTGAAGTGTACAGTGCATAGAGGAGCGGTGAGAGTAGTGCGCCTTGGGGTACTCCGGCGCGCGCAGGTTTCCAGTCCGAGAATGTGCATTTCCTATTCTGACTCGGAATGTCCGGTTTTGGAGAAAGGACTCTATAGTTAAGGGCACAGTTGAAGAGGGAGATCGAATTTTGAGGAGTTTTTGCAGCGTCCTAGGTGGAAGACACTGTCGAATGACTTTACATATGTCGATTAAGATCATATTCCAGTTGCTTTTTTCTTAGTAATTCTTTGACGAATGAAATGTGAAACTCTCACTATTTGGTCTGTTGCAAATGAGTGTCCGCTTCTAAAACCGAATTGGTAATTTGGTAGGAGTTTTCTTTCTTCTACTTCTGTTTCTAGCCATTTCAGGATGAATCTTTCTGCTAATTTCGCCAAGACTGGTAGGAGGCTTATGGGACGATAATTTGATGGAATTGTGTGGTCTTTGCCTGGTTTTGCTATGGGTATTACACTCTGCCTTTTCCAAGCTTTGGGGAAGTAACTTAAATCGATAATACTTTTGGAAAATTTTTGACAATTTTAGAATTGCTTTGCCTTCGGCATATTTTTTACAAAAATTGGTAATATTCCATCATAGCCTGGGGCCTTTTTTGTTTTTATTGAAGATATAGCTTCTTTAACATGAGAGGGTTTTATCTTAGGAGGTACTTTTCTGTCATTTAACTTATCATTGACCAGCATTTCTACTTCGCTTATTAACTCATTGTCTGTCAAATTTGATGCTTCTTTGTTTGTAAATTGCTCCTCGTATGTATCCGAGAGTATTTCCGGCTTGTGCATGAGGTTTGTACTCTAGCCCGTTTTCTGAGTTTAAGGGACCTATGGCGCTACTTTTTTTGCGGCGTAATCTTCTCGTGAACTGCCACAGAGAAGTGTCTTCTGTTTGAAGTTTTGAAACTCTTGATAACCATACTGTTTTTTCGCCATTCTGCTACTTCTTTCCTTTACCTTTTTTTTCCATTTTATTTCGGGTTTTTCTTGCTTCGGGGTTGTGTGTTTTATTCCAGTTTTTCCTTGCTCTGTTTTTCATTATGATTAGCTCCTTTATTTGCTGAGGTAGTTTTTGGGCGTTTATACTAACATGCTTTTTTTGGGATGGCTCTTTTTGCTGCTTAAAGTAAAATCGCTTCAGTTAAACTTGAAATCTCCCTTTTCTAATTCTTCTTTTTTCCTGATTGGGATTATATCTATATTTTCGCATATTAAGCGCCTATACTCTTTCAGTTCGCCTTCTTAAGGTCCCATTCTGTGCCTTTTTATATTTATAGTGAATTCGTAATTTGATTGCTACCGGATTATGGTCGGAGTCGAGTCTATTCCAACTGATGGCTCTACGCGTCGTAATTTGCCAGTCTTTACTTAGTGCAAAATCGAGGACACTCGGTGCTTGACCTTGAATGGTAGGGAATCTGGTAGGTTCATTTGGGTGAATTATTTCTATTCCTTTTGTCAGACAGAAGTCCAATAGAATTCTTCCGTTCTGATTGTTGCTACGACAGCCCCATTCTGTGTTTCTTGCATTCAGATCTCCTATTATTATTGTTTTTTCAGTGCTCTGGAAGAGAGAGATTGAGCGCGGCAAAATGTCAACGGACGTGCTCGAGCGGGTGAGTTGTAAACACAGGTAACTATTAGAGTTCCGTTTAGTGTCTTTATTGAGACAGAAACTGCTTCTATATGTCCGCTTCGTTGGTTTTGGATTTGTACTGGTGATAATTCAATACGAACTGCTAGAAGGACACCTCGAGTCGGGGCTTCTTCGTCAACTCTAAATATTCTAAAACCGGGTAAGGTGAATCTATCCTGAGGTTTTAGCCGTGTTTCTGTGATTGCTAATATTTGGGCGTTTCGTTCTTTGGAAAAGTCTAGCAGCTCGCATACTTTACCCCGTATCCCATTTGCATTCCAGGTGATGATATTTAACGTTGGAAAAGTGCGATGTATTTCTGTGGAGCTTTCGTTATGATTGAGTATTTGGCGTGTTTGTGAGTTGCTTTCAGATTGCTGTGCTGCCATGGCCGGGTGAAAATTGTCCTCCGTCCTCCCGAAGGATTCTGTTTCTTTCGTTGGCATCTTTGGCTTCAATAAGTTTAATAACCAGTGTTATTATTTGCTGAAATAGTTGGAAGATGTTTATGTTGTTTGTTATGTCATTTTGTTCATATTGTTTTTGATAGGAGATTGTATTATTTTGGTGGCTGGTTGCAATGTTTTCTTTTTTTGCAGATGCGTTTGTTTTTGGCCAATGATTTGACTCTGTTTGCTTTGTTTCTAAGGGTACATCTTTTAGCATTAGTTTTGGAAAATTTTGTTCTGTGTTTGGCGGTGGATTTGAATCTGTCTTTGATTCTCGAGCTTTTTTAATATTTTCTAAATATTTGACTCGAGCCGGGCAGTTTTGGTCACTTGCTAGATGCTCTTGATTGCAATTTGCGCAAATAAGCCTGGTAGCTTTACATACCTCGCTTTTGTGATTCCCAGCACACTTTACGCATTTCTCACTTACATTACAGTTAATAAAAATATGACCAAAAGCCTGGCAGCGAAAACACTGGTAGGCTGGGCGGCTATTTTTGTATTTTTCCCATTTTATCTTTGTGAAACATAAGCTTTTTATATTAAAGATAGTTTTTAATTCGGTTAGTGGCGAGAACTTTATAATGAATATGGGGATTAGGATACTTGTACCTTTTTTCTTTAATTGAATAATTTCCATTGGTTTGTAGCCGAGGTCTGTCATTTCCTCATTAATATCCTCGCTAGTGATAGAACTGTGAAGCCCTTTAAGCACTACTTTAATTGGGAGGTCTTCCCTTAGCCCATAAGTGTAAAATTCTATTTTAGAATGTTTTAGATATTCTAATATATTTTTATGATCTAAAACAGTACTTGTTTTTATATAGATCTTTTCACTATCTCTAGTTGCAGTGCATTTGATACCTATTTCATCTTTGCATAAATTCTTTATTTTTCCTAAGAAAGATTTTATGTTTTCTTTTAAATTTACTATTACTATTGGTGGGGGTTTTTTAGTAGTTTTTATATCTATGTTTACATCTAATATTTCGCTTGATTTGTTTATGTTTTGATTTTGACTTTTTGCTTTATTGTTAACAATATTACTTTCAAATGTTTCAATTTGGTTGTCTACGCTATACATAGACAAGCAGTCCTCATTTTCACTGTTTAAAGTGAACGTCGAAGATGTTGGACTTGGGGATATTAGCCCCGGAGTCCTTTTCCTTTTTTCAGAACTTTGGTTCCCGGACTTAGAGATGGTGACTCACCTTGGGATGCGGCGACGCTTTTGTTTTTCCGTTTTATGGGCTCTTGTTGGTTTTTTAAGTTTTTATTCTTCTTACCTGCCGACCCACCCTTGGATGTGGAGGGCAATGGCTGCTGAGTCTTCTGGCCCATTTGGGGCTTATTTGTATTGATAACTTGGCGGTTTATTTTTATTTTATTATTAACTGAGGAAATTAAATTATACTAAACACTTAACTTTAAGAAAATAGGTATAAATAACGTAAAACTATTCAAAATATAGGGAGCGAACAAATTTTTTGCACGTAAACAAGTCACGGTCAATCAGATCCCTCTTTCTTTGGTGCAGAAAGAAAAAAACCTCTAATAGCATAGGCGTAGCCAGAAATTTTTTGATGGGGGGGTTTAGGATTATTTCTCCCCCCCCCACCCCGACTAATAGGGCAGTATAAGGCGTCTAATGAAATATATGACTAGCCACTTACCCCACCTTCGCTTCGCCCCCCCTGGACCCCCCCTCGAGGTGGCTCGGGCCCGCCCTTTCTTAATTAAGTGCCGCAATTTTTCAATCAACTCGTATCAGGCAATAAATAATGCAAATCTCTTAATTTTATGTATATGGGCCTAAAATACCGGGGTGTCTCTCTCTGTGTTTCTCTTTGACCAGACTCCTATCTCAGACCTCTTTAAGAAAAAAAATAAAAAATTTATTTATATAATAATTTTTATTATTTTTCATTTGCGAGATTTAATCAATTTTAAGCGGCTTTAATTTTTTATAAAGCATAACAAAAAATCAATTCTTTTTCAATGGGAAAATTCTGAATTTTCTCGAATTTTTTGCGTTTTATTTAATTTTTTTTTTTTAAGCTAGAGAAAATTATTATATTTTACTTTCTCTTACCCTATATAGAAATATATAGAGAGAAAAAAGTATTTTGTATTATAGAGCTTAAATATCTAGTCATGGCTTGGGTTCAATGGGGGGGTTTGAACCCCAAAATCCCCCCCCGTGGCTACGCCTATGTCTAATAGAATGAATAAAAAAATCTCGAGTAATTATTTATTGATTATGATAAATTACAACGTTTCTTGTATAATATTTGTCACGGGTGACCGCATCTCTTAACTTTGATTGGCTCATGCCTAAACACAAACACAAAGGAATGCATCTCACAATGACGACTGCAGTAACAGTGGCCGAAACGTTATAATTTATTGAAATTAGTAACAATTTGATATATGGATTGATGCTGGTTTAAAAAATAGATAACTTACAATTCGTTTGTGTATATCGTACCATTTCATTCAATAGTTTGTCTAGAACAGTGGTTCCCAACCTTTTTTGGCCCATTGCCCCTTGTCTGGATCTTGTTGTCTATCATCTATCGCCCCCTTTTTATTTTCATTGCATGATTTAAAATTTTTAACAAAAAAAAGTACTTTATTTCAAAGTGAATCAATCAATCAAGCTCCTCAGATAACGTTCTCTTTTCAAAGTGCAAAAATACAACAGCTGCAGAAATAGTGACTGAAGCATTAAAATTTTCAAATATGGAAGCCAGGAAAGAAATCAGACAAAAAATTTAATCAATCTTTATAAAATTTTTAATTGCGATTGCCGACGTTTCGGACGTAATTTCTTACTCAGGACAATTGGTAGTTAGTATCATATCTGTATTTTACTAACTACCAATTGTCCTGAGGAAGGACGCGATTTGCGTCCGAAACGTCGGCAATCGCAATTAAAAATTAGATAAAGATTGATTAAATTTTTGTTTGATTTCTTTCCTGGCGTAACTTTTTAAAAATCTAATAATAATTTTATTTTTATGAAGAAAATAACAAAAATGGATCTTTTTTCGGCCAATCTTTATTTAATGAAAACAAAAATGACAAAAATTATTAATCAATTCTAGATTGGGACGTTTCCAATTCTAGATTGGAATTATCTTCAGACTATTTTATTATTATGACTATATTTTGTCCTCTTCTATCCTGACCATCCTGTAAATAGATTTTTCTCTTTGATTTGTTCTTTTAAATTTTAGTAAACTCTAATAATTTTTCCCCCTTTGAATACTCATCGCCCCCAATCCCCCCCTCCACTTATTTATTGCCCCCTGATATCCCAAATCACCCACTTGGGGGCGATCGCCCCCGGGTTGGGAACCACTGGTCTAGAAGAATATATAATGAAAATTTTTCTCTTTTTTTTATTCCCCAACAATGAGGGCCTAGAAATACTTCATTTATTAAAATTTCTATATCCATCTCCGATCAGAGCGTCGATAAGAGCAAAGAAAATGAATCGGAATCAAACGACGATTCTCAGCGCAGCTTCAATATAAACAGCTCTATTCAAAAGCATATTTCTATTTTCTTTTCTATGCTCTTATCGACGCTCTTATTGCTTATCGCAGCTCTAACACAATCGCACCCTTACTTCTAATTGAATATCTCCAGCCATTCAACTCAAGATATTTTATCTAATAACAATATCAATTATTCTTGTTTGTTTTTTTTAAGACAAAAATTTTCCTATATCTTTTTAAAGTTTCTTTTAAAGAAGAAATAATTATTATAATTTTTAGAAATTCTTATAAAATTTAACAAGTTTTTCTCATTAACAATTTTATTAGATATTAAACTCTATTCATCTTGTACGTTTTTCTTTCTTCTTTTTCAGAAACTTGTTACGGTGTTCAAGTCTAACGAACTAAGTTGCAGAGTTTTGTTCTTTCTGACTGACGGTCTTCAACTCAATCTGGTGAGCTTGATTTTTTTTTTTTTTTTAATATTAAATTTTTTTTTAATCCTCTCTTTAAAAATCTCAAAAATAAGTTAAATATATTAATTTTTTGAATAAATTTCTATTATAATTTTCTTTCTTGGTAAAATTAATAAGTTTTACTTTCGGTCGATTGTCGAATGTTAAATATATTTTCCATCGAGATCATTATAAACAATGCATCATGTCGTTGGTCCTGTCGACGTTAATGCATCAAATAATTTTTGTGATCTTTTAAAATTTGAAGCCACTGACAGACTTAAGATTGTTCGGACACTAAGACACTTATAAAGATTAAAAGCTAATTTTTTAATATGTTATTAATCACTATCACATACGAATAAAATAATTTTTTGAAGCAGATTTTACGAAGGGTTATCGTGTAATTAATTATTAAAAAATTGGAATATTTAAAAATAAGTAAGTCACGTGATTCGGGCCAGTCTGGCAAAGTCGCATAAAATAAAACGCGTTTCACGCTTTCACTTACATTTTATTTCCAATTGACGATATTTTTTCTCGCAAATCTCCTATTGTGTCTAAATTGATTTGCATTAGGCCTACCAGTGGCGTCATTTGGGGGCAGGGGGGCATTTGCCCCCCCCCCAAGGGCTCTGATTTTTATAAAATTTTATATTATTCTAAATAAAATACTCCAAAATACATCTACGAGTATACAAATTGTACAAAATTAAACAATTAATTAAATTAAAAATGTTTTGGCCAAATTTGAGTACCCGTTTGTAAGTAAATTTTAAGAAAAAAAAAATGTTTGCCCCCCCCAAGAAAAAAATTTGCCCCCCCTAAGAAAAAGTTGAAATGACGCCACTGAGGCCTACACATTGTAATATTATAAATATATATTAATATAAATATAAATATAATAAATAAAAAATAATAAAAATAATTCCGAATGCTACAATAGTTTTTCGGAGACGTTTCGGTGCATTTATTTGTGCTACATCATAAGTCCTTTCTATGATAAGAACATACACATCAATATAAAACTATACATGTATATATCAAACATAATGCAACAATATGGAATAACTTATAATTGTTTTTGTAAACAATCCATAACATATGTATATACCAGACAATTTTAGACCAAAAAAACAATTGTAAGTTATTCTATATTGTTGCATTATGTTTGATATATACATGTATATTTTTATATTGATGTGTATGCTCTTTATTATAGAAAGGATTGATGATGGAGCACAACTAAATGCACCGAAACGTCTCCGGAAAATTATTGTAGCATTCAGAATTATTTCTTTTTGGCTGCCTCTGCCCTTCCTCTCAAATTTAGATTCGGGACGGGGTACTGCCCGAGCAACCCTAACTGCGGTTTAGCAGTTAAAAAACTCATGATTAAAATTAATTTTATTTCTAATTACAAATTCCTTTTTATATCCATGTAATACAAAAAGTATTCTACAAAACTAAACTTCTTATATTTAAAATAAAATCCTTTTATCAATAATTTGTTCGTAACTTTTTCATTTTTTTTTGGAATAATGTTTAAAACCAAGAGTCAGTCGAATGATGTCAATTCAGGGCAGGTATTTAAGATAAACTCTCTGCCCAAGCCATTAAACAAAATGTGTTGCTAACAGAATTTTTAATGTCCTCATAAAAGGAAAGAAAAAGGATTATCCTCTATTTAATTTTAATAAATTTTTAAATTTTATATCAATGCGAAATAATGTTTTCATTTTATGCTTATTAATTTTTAAATTCATCTTTATTCTGCAAGATGAAGAATTAAAAAATTTCTATCCCACCCTTTTGCATATTATATGTGTATTAACGACTGAAAAATATGCAAAAGGGCTTACCAGAATATTAGGACAGAATGAATTTCATAAAAAGTTTATTTCAAACTACCCAAAATAAAAAATAAAATCTTAAATATTGTATATGTAATTTCTTATTTATTATTTTTATTACTTGAAAATCATACTGGGATCCCCTTTTATTTGTCCGAGGTGCTTTCCCTGCACGGAGACACACACCTCAAACCCAACCGGTCTCTGGCCGTAGCATCTACCGGCACTCAGTGAAGTTACATTATTTCCTATCTCTAACTCCTCCTCCTCCTGCCTTCATTTCTAGCTAGTGAACTAATCCTTATTTCTGGTTCCACCCGGTTCCTTTTATCTAATCTCTTCTATGTTAGGGAGGATGTCCTAGTTGAGGAGGGATTCCCTCAGCACCGACTCCTTTCGAAGAATGCATCACTGAGAGGGAAACTTCTCTCCGTCCCTTCCACAGGACGGAGTGGTGCAAAAATTTAGAAAAATTGATTTTTAACTTTGGACACCCCTAAAAATTTTTTTCCATCCCTGAATGCAAAAAACATATAGTTACTGCTCATGTGTTGGATTTTAACAAAGGCCCTGTAGCAAAGAATCAAAAATTCCATTACTATCATTTAACACTCAAATGGGATACATTCTGATTAAAACACGAAGGTAAAAATCGAAAATTTTAAACACAAATTTTTTTTTTTTTTACGTTTTAATTTGACTAACTTCAATCACCTCTTGCGATCGAATATTTTTTTTTTTTTTTTTTGTTTTTTTTGTTTTTTTTTTTGTTAAATTAATAAAATAGAATTTCTAAAGTCGTAGTGTGGCAAAACGGTGCCTGAAACAGAAACAGCCCATTTCTCTTCTTCCCTATATATTTTTTTTTTTAACGACCTATTAAAATTTTGTTATTTTTATAAATTTCTAGATAATTTATTTAAATTCTTAAATCGAGAAGGGTTTAAAAAAAAATTGATGATTGGGAAAGCCTGGCGCAGACAGATGAATGAGAAATAAAAATGCTGGAGGTACTTTCAGGCCAAATTTTAATACCACTATACAGCCGTCCCCCGAAACGTCGGCTGTATAGTGGTATTAAAATTTGGCCTGAAAGTACCTCCAGCATTTTTATTTCTCATTTTAAAAAAAATTTCATTAAATTAATTCCGCAGAATTTATTTTTTTTTATTAAGTGATTGGAGAAAAAAAAAGCTGACTTGTTTTTGTTACGCATTCTTATGGGGCTTTGGATTAATTGCTTTAGAAATAAATAAGCCAGAGCAGTTAAAATATTGCATGGTCCAGCTCTTAACAATTTAAATTTTTTTTATTTAATCTTTTTAAAATACATATAAAAATATCCAAAACGTATTATATAAAAATAGATACTGTATTATGAAGTGAATTAACCTTGTGGGTCCATCTTAAGACCGTCAAGGACCCAACTGCGTCGAGATGGAAGGGGAGCGGTTCCAGTACCTGGTGGTGACCTTAGGCTTACCCCCTCCCCCCACTTCTTTACACAATCACAAAATTAACTATAGCTGCTATTTCCGGGTATTTAATATTTAACTTTTGAAACAATTTTATGTCTGAATAAATTTCTGTCTGACTTATAAAATAAAAATACTTATTTTCGGGCAAACTGTGGTTTCTTTGTATAAGATACAACGTTTCGGCCACTCATTTTAAGGCCTTCAGATATACCATCTATTGCAATAGTATTGAGAATAAAGCCCGGAAGTTAGGCAGCCCAAATGGCAGCTGGTCTGTCTAAAAAATATCTTTTTCAAAGCAGGCAATAGGGCGATCGGCCTTTATTACCATAAAAATTTATCTTTTTAATATATTAGTGAACGTGTACCATTTGGGCTGCCTAACTGCCGGGCTTTATTCTCAATACTATTGCAATAGATGGTACATACAAATACAATCACAAAGTGTCCAGAAATGTACTGTAAATTGCTAGATATAAGTGATTGTATAGGCTTATTATATACTTGAAGAAAACTACGGAATAAGTGACCGAAACGTTGTAATTTAGCAGAAAACAAGTATTTCTATTTAATTCTTTAACTCTGGAATGGTCATGCTTTGGAATTAATTCAAAGGCGTACCCCGAATAGGGTGGGTTTGATACTTTTCCCTAACTTCCCATGATACAGTGAGGGACAATATTAAGTCCCACTCATGCGTTTTCTATTACTTCTGATTATTTCATTGTTTTTATAAAAGAAATTGAAAATCTTTATTGGAAATTTTTTAAGTTAGAACCATGCAAGTTATAATATTTTTTTAAAAACAATGAAATAATCACAAGTAGAAAACGCATGGGTGGGACTTAATATTGTCTCTCACTGTACATATCAAAGAGAGGAAACCTTGAGACACACATCTTTCTTAAAATCGTGATTCTAATTAAATATGGCCCTTTTTTCACCATCGCCTCCAAATTTTAATTAATATCTTCTAAGGATCTCTTGCTACTATTTTTTTTATTATTATTTATTTATTCTGTATATAATGAATGTATTCATACCATGGTTGAGTTATTTAATATTTTCCTTCAGTGTTTGCCCTGGTTTGCGAAAACTCCTAATCAAAGCCAAGGGGATCAAAACTCGAACAATCAAACCGCATACCATAAGACCAAGCACATCACAAAAGTGCAGTACAAAAACAAAAAATTTCTCTTCCCTCTGTTCTTTTTTTTTTACTTGAGCTGCTTTAAGAATATAGACGTTTTTTTAATGTAGGGAAAAAGCAAAATTCCAAGAAGGATCTCTGTTGAGGAAGGCCAAAACATAGGGCTTATCAACAACACTCAACAATCTCTTATTACTATAAATATGTAAAGTTTCCCACTCATTCGATCCAGAGATATAATTTAATTAATTATTTATTTATTTAATGTATTTCGAGCTTTATGCTCATTACATGGTCGAATGCCTTGTTTTAAAAAAAAAGTTTAGAAAACATTCCACATCTTGAGGAAATCTCCACTCCCCTGTCTTCCCAAGATTCCATCGTCCGTATCATATTCCCACAAGAAGCCTTAGTCTTCAAGCGCCCTCAAAATATAATTTAATAAAAAAAAAGCTACAATTTTTTGGGATTCTTTTGACTTGAACCTAAAAATATTTTATTTATCTCTTATATCCTAAAATATCTAGCCTTGATTCAGGCCCCATAGGGTTTGAACCTCCCTCCCGGGTACGCCTATGAATTTAACTATACAGGCAATATAAAAATATATATATTAATATATACCATTCTCTATATAACCGGAAGTGGCTACCCTATATCCTTTCCAGTAAATTTCCCGTATACAGTCTCTGGTACACAATTATGAAAAACCATGAGAGGATGGGAGAAGTCAATCAGAAATAGAATTTAATGACGCCCCATCATTGAATCAACCATTGAGCCTGTCCAAATAAATGGTACAAGATAGTTTTTATTTTCTATTACTGATTGGTATCTCCCATCCTCTCATTAACTGCATCCAGCTATAACACCGTTTACACAGTTTTGCCAACCTAAGTTAATAAATTTCATCTATTAGATTTCAATTTTATTTTTTTTAGATGTAAATCAGAGAATAAATAAAAAATTAAATTTCTTAGGAAACTGTTTTTCAACTATGACACGAGCGACTCTTGTTTAAAGACTATATTTAATTATTTATAATTTTTCCCATATACCCTGTAACTATTAAGAAATATCCGATAGCATCTAAAGACCAGAACTCTATTTTTTTTATAATTTTTTTTTTCATTACAATTACATATAACTTATTATATAATAAGTAGAGCTAAACAATTTTGATTAATCCCCTAATTAAAATAAATTCCTAATTATATATTTCATCATTAATTTATCCTAAAAATCCTTATCTACCGCAAATGAAATAAAGACATCTCTTTTTAAAGATCAGAAAATATTTTATTAATAATTTTTTTTATTTTTCAGGCCATACGAAGGAGAACTTGACGAATTCCATCCCAAAGCGACTAGGACCTTATTTATTGGAAATCTTGAAAAAGATATCACCACAACTGAATTAAGAAAACTTTTCGAACCGTTTGGAGAAATTATCGTAAGTATTTTTTTAATATATTATTTGTATTTATGTCGCATGACAATCAAGACCAGATTATGAATTTATGGACTTTTTCAGGTCTAAAAAATAATTTTAAAAACTATTATTTGGACAAAATTTACCAATTTTTTTAAACATACGTTTCCCGTTCATAAGAAAAACATCCTTCTATAATTTTCTTAAAAAGAATCCAATATCTATTTTTTAAGATTTGGATTTTATAGCTGGATAATCGTTAATGTGTTAAGAAAATAATGGGAAGCTAAATATATTTCATTTATTAGGTCCTCTATGCTGACGTTTCAGCCCGCAAGCTTTAAGGATGGTCTTAAACAAAACCGAAACGTCAGCATATAGGGCCTAATAAATGAAATATATTTAGCTGCCATTCTTTTCTATACACATTAATATTTATATTTGCAATTACATTACTTGTTTTTTATTTATATCAAAAAACTATTTTATACCATGTGATTGAGTTGTCATAGTTGGTGTTTGATTGCTCTAAGTAAATCAAATGACCAAATACTAATTAATTAGTCTAGAGAAACCACGAATTTGCAGTTATTAATTCTTAAGAGCTAATAACTGCGCATGCGCGGGCCACTATAGAATATTTAAATACATTAGTATATTTGATCATTTGGTTCCTTCAAGCAACCAAACACAAATTTACACACTCCATGGTATGATTTTCTAAAAGATTTTGTTTAAATATATATAATTATGTACCTTTTATCTTTATTTATGTGTTCTCTTATGAAAACTTATTTTTAAGGCCCGCAAGAGTCTTTAAAAAAATTCTATGTATTTTATACCCAGTTATTCTGTTTCAAAGCTAATCTGGCACTGTCGATAATAATAATTTAAAAAAATTTTCATTGTAAATTAATGTTATTGCACTGCCTCGGTTATCGAATATATACTTTTCACTCATTGAATATTCGATAAAAGAGAATATAAATGTAATTATTATAAGAAATATATTAACCTATTACTTATTAGCTAAATATTAAATAAACCGTTAACATCAAAAAAATTATATTGTATTTGTGTATTGATGAAACCTAGTATAAATATATTATCTTCTTGCATATCCATGGATCATTAGCTTTCGATCGAGAGCTTATTTATTAAAACACACACACATATGTATATATATATGTATATAATATACTAATAATATTTACTTATATTTCAGGAAATTGATATTAAAAAACAAGGCGCCGTTTCTTCTTATGCATTCTGTCAATTTTCCGATATAACTTCTGTTGTCAAGTCCATGAGAGCAATGGATGGTGAACATTTGGGAAATAATCGTATCAAACTTGGTTTTGGAAAATCCATGCCAACAAATTGTGTCTGGGTGGATGGAATAACTGGCAAGTTATTTGTTTTGTTTTTTTTTATTACAAAATATATTTTATTTAATGATACAATTAAAAAAATTTATTTATTTCTATTTTAGAAAGTGTTACTGAAAAACATCTCAGCCTACAATTCCATGATTTTGGTACAATTACCCAAGTGGCCGTCAACCGAGAACGTGGCCATGCTCTCATCTATTTTGATCAGGTACTTTATTAAATTTATTCATCCTTGAAAATTTCTCGAATTGTTTTATTAAATCTATACTTGATTATGGTTCTTGAAGCATAATTTGAACGGATTATTCGAGTTAGAAAGAAAATCAATTTGATTAATTATAAATAATTAATAAGAAAATTTTTTCTAATTCACGATCGGGTTGGCCAACCGCGAGATTTATCACACTTTTACAAAATATATTTATTTTATATTGACCAAAGTAATGAAAACCAATGAATTAAAATTGTGCATACATATATTCAAAAATTAAGAATTATGAGAAAAAATTAACTTTGACTTTAAAATAATATTCTTGCAAATATTTGCCACTATTTCCGTCGTTACTCTTTATTCCAATTCTCAATTTTCTGAAATTAATTCTGCCCATATCCATGAATTCATTTTATATATTATTCTGGTATAATATATTCCTAAAATAATATTTGTTTTTACAGATGGTACAGGCCCAAGAAGCCGTCCGCGAAATGCGCGGTATGAATATAAGAGGAAGAAAAATTCAGGTTGATTTTGCATCTCGAGAATGCCAAGAGGCATTTTACGATAATTTAGAAAAACAAGGTCTACCCTTAGCAGCTGAACGTCCATGGGATCGGCATGATAACAGGTATGTAATTTTTATTTTATTTTTTTCTAGTTTAACTTACAATAATTTATTTCAAAATGAAAAAAAAATTAGGGTTTGAACAAAGAATAACTTTAAGGGAGGAAACTATTCCCAGTTTCATAATCAACTTTACTAATTTATTTTAATTTTTGTCTTTGATTAAAATTGTGTGTTGCAACATATTGGGGATCAAACCATATTTAAAGGTTAAAACAAAGTAACTTAATCTCAAACTTTTTTTTTAAAGAATTCAAGGGACCAAATTTAAAATTCCCTCCCTCGTTGGGTCTTAATAATAATATAAGTTTTTATTTTTAAATGCATTATTAAAATTTTTATAATAGATTACAATAAATGGGGAAAAAATTTAATATTTTGTATATATTTATATCTAAGTGGTATTTTTTAATATAATTCAATCAATTATTTTTTCTTTTTCTTTTTTTCTTTTTTTTTTTTTTTGTAGGAATTATGATGAATTTAGTCAAGGTTCTACTGCTTCTCAAGAAGAGTCCTATGACCAAGACGTTCGAGAATATGGCTATAGTTCACGGGAACGTGGTAGTCCTTCTCCTGTTACAATAGCACTTTCTCTTGTAAAAAGCCCAAATGATGGTGACAAAAGACATGGCATGCAAAGCATAGTGGTTTCTGATGCACCTCCTCAAGATATTCGTCATCTTCAAAAAGAAAGGAATCATCTTCTTGAACAACTTGAAGATTGTGTGAGCTCTAGTGAAGAAACAGGCCCCACTAAAAAACGCTTCAAACATGATGAATGTGCTGATTCGGGTGTTGCTTCAGGGGGCACTGAAACTTGCTATGATCTTAACCATATTGATTCCATGCATTCTATTAGTTCTCATGGAATGCATCTCGTTCATTTGGGGCATTCTGGCCACTCTTCTCATTCATCTCATTCATCCCATTCATCGCATAACCATCGTAAAAATAATGAATTACGACGATTGTCGGATTCAAATAAACATTGTTCACGTCGTATCTCTTCAGATAGCAAACATGATGATCGTCTTGGCGGCTATTTACCCCATGCAATTTGCAAACGACGCAAAACTTCTGGTTCAGCTGAAGCATGTGGTAGCATCGATTCAACAACTGAAGGAAGTCGTCCAGGCACACCACTTTGCGACGAACGTCCTGAGAATCTTGTATCCCCGAGTGAACCAAGAAGGGTTCCACGGGAGAGACTTCCGGACGGGCCTCTTTCTTTGCCGTTGCCAAGGTTTGCGGCACAAATGCTCTCTCCTCGTATGAGTGGTAAGCAAGGTGTAATTTGCCCTTCGCCAACGAGTGTCATGTCACCCAGGGCTCCAACAACATCTGCACCACCGGCGTCACCACCTCATCGACCACCATCTGTTCCATCATCATCGTCGTCAGAGGGGGAACTTTCACCACCATCACCAACACTTGAGGAACGTATTCGATCTTTAGATGAAAAATATGAAAAGTGGTCGGGCTCGCGTTCAGTGAGCGCTGCTGGTAGTGATGCACTGGCAAGATTGGATGCCACATCCGGTTTTCGATTTAGGCATAAACTCCCTGATTTAAAAGAGCTACCACCCTCGGATATTGTCAAATCTGTACTGGCAAAACCTAGTGTTTTTGATGAAGATCTAAAAAGACTTGAAAATGTCGGTGACAAATATGAACCAAAAGAATTCAACTCTAATTATAATACTTTACGTATTAAGACTGAGTGCACCACCAGCTTTCCGACACCTATGCCTCCCAGGCTGGTTGGTACACCTTCACCCCTCCACTCACCATCACACCCCTATCCTAAATCTCCTTTTTCCACTGGAACACCTACAACACCAGTCCCTTTAAAATCTCCTGTAGGCATGAGTCCACTAGTACCAGCCTGTGGAGCTGGCCAATCCGCTCCAATGTGTTCGAGCTCTGGCTCACCCCGCACGACCAATACAAACCTACCCGCTGCAAAAAGTCTTCAATATCCGTTTCCTAGCCACCCTCCTGTATTACCAACAACATCTGTAGCGACCACAACTGCTTCTACTCCTCTAGTAACTGTATCTAGTTCAGCTGTAAAATCCCCTACACCAAACACTAGGGCAAATACTCCTAATACTGTATATACAACAGCCTCAGGAACAAAATCAACATCTGAAGTAACTAATAGAACTATATCTAAAATAACTACCCCAAATAGTTCTCATCCAAATTCTACTTCTAACCAAATAGTTTCGAGTTCTCGGGTTCAGGCATCTACCAAAACTGTTACGATTCCGACCACTGCAACAGGAACTATTTTAAGTTCAGAAGTTGCAAAAGCTTCAAAATTAACAAATTGTTGTACAACTACGGATGTTACAACAACAGCATCTTTTGCTATTGTAACCCAAGCTTGTAATCGATCTAGTTCACCAGTTCCAGGAGACTGTTCATCAAAATTATGCACACTTTCAACATCAACTAGTAACAATTCACCTATTATGAGCACTAAAGCTAATGCTGTCTCAGGTTCGCGTTCGAACTCAAATAGTTCTAGTAAATTAAATACTAATAACAATAACCAAACATTGTGCAAAACAACAATTTCCAATCCAAATAAACCACCTATAACTCCTAAAACAGCCATTACATCCAAAGCTACAGAAAACATTTCACAAATTACAAATTTATCATCAATTAAAAATACAGAAACACTAGTCAAATCTCCGTTAACCTTAACAGACATTCCTGTAAAATCACCGTGTGAATCACTTAGTAATATTTCCAAAGAGATAACTATTGATTCAATTAACCCTATTGTGAGTATAATTTCTCTTTCTCCTGTGAGCACATTTGTTATAACAACAACCACAACCACAACTTCGACATCTTTAACAACCTCTACAACAACAACAACAACAACAACAGTTAGTACACCTAGTGTAAATCATAATATTGTCACCATTCAAAAAGATGAATTAAAAGGAAACATAAAACCCAAGAGCTGTTCAACACCAAAGAAAGATCCTATTCCAAATTACAAGGATTGGCTACCAGATAATAATCGAAATTTGTTATCACATGTGGCTAAAAAAGAAGAGATAAAAGGAGTTGGAAGTTCAACTAATAATCCATCTTCTAATTTAAACACGAGTCATAAGATAAAATCTATTAATTCTCGTCGTGATAGTGAACGTGATAAAAGTGAAAAATCAGAAAAATTTGAAAAACCTGAAAAGACTGAAACTATTGAAAAAGATATAAAACGTGAATCAGAAAAAGAAATAGATTTAAAAGAAAAGAGAAAAGAAAGGGATAATGAAAAACGAAAAGAAATAGAAACTGAAAATAGTGATAAAGAAAAGAAAAAAGAACTAGACATTGAAAAAGAAAAGAAAAAAGAAACAGATAACTCTGATAAAGAAAAGCGAAAAGATCGTGAATTATTAGAAAAAGAAAAAATTTCTGAAAATATAAACATTGATAAAAAGAAATTTACAGAAAACGAAAAACTAAAAGAAACTCAAAACATTGAAATTGTTGATAAAGAAAAAGAAGAAAATAAAGAAGCAGAAGACCGCCGGAAGGAAAAAGAGAAAAAGAAGGAGAAAGTTGTTTCCATTCCTACCACTCCTGCCGGAATAGGTCACAAAAGAAGAATTAGTTCTCAAGATAGTGCTGATGAAGCAAAACGACCAAGAATAAATATTAAAGAACCTAAAGTGACATGTAAAGTTTACAAAATACCTGACGAAAAAATTAAAGAAGAACGTAAGAAAGAAACTAAACAAAAGAAAAAGAGCAAAAGAAAAGAAGAAAGCGACGAAGAAAAGGATAAATCTAAAAAAGAGAAGGATAAAAAGAAAAACAAAGATGAATTTGGAAGTTCAGAATTTTTAGATGATAAAAATCGTAATATGAAAAAAGAAAGAGAAAAAAGAGGAAGTAGTGAGAAAAGAAAAGATGATGACCTTAGAGCTCATCGTAAAACGTCTAAAAAAGATCTCAGTAATACTGATTCGGACACCGATATTGAATGTCCTAAAAAACATTCCATTTTTGACATTATAGACGATGGTCCTTCTTACATTTCAATGTATGATAAAGTTAAAGCACGTTCTACAAAAAATATGCAAAAACAGGAAGAAGAAAAAAGACAAGAAAAAATGAGAGAAAAGTTCAATCTTTTAAAACAATCTCGAGCACGTCGGGAGGAGAAAAAACGTTCTACATCATGGGATGAAGACTCTGATTCTGATCCAAAAACAGGTACTCGCCGTACTGGAAAAATGGTAATTAGCAGCTCCTCAGGAGAATCTGATGCCGATGCCCAAAAAACAACTAAAAACAATAAAAATTCCAGGAAGAATCTTGATATTAACGAATCTTCTGCTAAAACTAAACTTGTTATTAAAAAAGCACCACGTTCAAAACTTATTTCTGACACTTCCGAAGACGATATTTCAAATCAACCAAAAAATAAATCTGATTATATTGATAGTGATGGGGAAGGTGATAAATCTACCAGAAAAGTAAAAAATAATAAAAATAAAATTTTACATCAAGATGAAGAATCAGATAAGAAAATTTTAGAAAAATTAGGAAGTGAAAAACGCGACAAAAAAGAGATTAAAGGAAAAAAGCAAACTGATTCACCAAATGATGACTCCGCAGCAAGAACAAATGATCTTAAAAAACAAGAAATTCTTGATGATAAAGATAACAAAAAATTGAAATTTAAGATAACTAAAACAATCGACTCTTCTGATGATGAACAAATACCTCTTGCTATTAAATTGGAAGCATGTAATAATGAAGAAAAGAAGAAAAATCAACCAAAGACCAAATTTAATAAATCAAATATTGAATCTTCAGACGAATCTAAAAAACCTTTATCTCCAATTCCTGAAGAAGCTGATGATAAAATAAAGAAAAATTATTTGAAAACTAAATCCAAAATTCCAGAAGTCGAAGAAATCAAGAAAGAAAAAATTATTAATGAACCAGAAAAACCTGAAACATTTGGGGATTTTTCAGAAAGAGAAAAAGAAAAACTTTTATCTGAAGTGGAAATTCCACTAATAGCTATTTCTACTCCAGATAAAAATATTCTTTGTGAGAAAACCGAATTATCCAAAAAGAAAATTCATAAAAAGAAAATAAAATATCAAAAGAATTTGGTTGATGAAGAAAATGCATCAAAATCAGAAATTGATAAAAAAGAACTTTTAAATGATGATTTGAGAAGAAAACATAAAAAAGACAAAAAGAAATCTTGTCATAATAAAGGTGAAGAAGAGACAAACAAATTATTAAAAGTCTATAAAAAGAAAATAATAAAGGCTGAAGCTAAACTGGAAAATAATCTTAAAAAAGACGAAAAAATGGAGGACATTTTTGGACCATTAACTGATGAAGAATCCTCAAGTAAAATTTCGCCAATACAAAGTAATAGTGGTGGTAGATTATTTGATTCATTAAAATTGGAAGATACTTCTAATTATGCTTCAGATTCTGAAAATTTAAATGATTCATCAATTCTGAGTCCCAAAATAGAAAATGTTAAAACAGAAGAAGAAAACAAAAAAGAGAAAAAGCGTCGAGATAAAACTTCTCCAATAATAGACATTATTACAAATGATCTAACTCTTCCACAATCTTTACCTGAAATAAAAATAGAACCATTATCACCAAGTATTATTGATAGTTTTAAAGAAAAAGATAGTGACATTAAAAAAGAAGTAGAAGAAATTGAGCAGCTCCCAGACACCACAGAAATTATTCCCCTCAATGAAAAGAAAGAAAAGAAGAAAAAACGAAAGAAAGCCAAGGAAGAAAAACAAAAGAAAGAAAATCATCACCATCATCATGAAAAAACTGATAAAAAAATAAATGATGAACCGCATTCACAAACAGAAGAGGTTGTTAATCCCGAATCAGACAAAATTTCTCCAAATCCTCTCGAATCTAACTCAGATCCTCCTCCTTCATTACCCCTTAACCCTTCATCTACTCCAACTCAAAATGTTGCTAACAGAACAAGTGATAAAAAGAAATCTGATAAATTCATTCCTGTATTCGGTTCTGAAATGGATGCAAAAATTCATGAATCAGCGGTTAAAAGTATTTCTGAATTTGAAGGAGAAAAAGAAACTAAAATAACTGTAGAAACCAAACCAGCTGTTAAGACTGAAGAACATCATACCAAGCCAGAAAATGACGATGAGAAACCTCGGGCTATAATCTCTCAAGAAGAAACAGAAGATGCAGTTGCAGCTTTATTGGGTGAATCATTTGGAAGTGGTTTTGAAGATTGTTTTGTTGAGGAGGAACAAGTAGTCGAAAATGATGTCGATATGAAACCAGATACACCACAATCGGAGCCTGATTTACAAATAGATACAGATACTGATGATGATTTTCAAAAATCTCATTTTGAAGACAATATTTCATCAACAACTGATTCTGCAGAGACTTCAAATATTTCCAAAACCCCAGAAATGTCATCTAATTATTATAGACAAGACACATCTAAAGGGCCTGCTGAATTATATTCCCTTGGGCTAATTCCTACACCAAATCGGAATGTAGAAATTAATGCAAATAATTCTTCTCTAAAAGAAAACATAAATTCGGTAACAAAAGATCAGAAAAACCATTCTAAAAAGCCAATTGATACCAAATATCTTGGTTCTAAAATTTCTTCAACTTCAGACAAATCGGTATTACGAATAACAAATAAGGATAAAGATAATTCTAAAATAAATGAAACATCTAAACAATCACCATCTCTTCCATCATCAACTACTTCAGAAAAAGATATCCTTCAAAATAACTCAGAAAAAATTAATCCTCTAGAGTCCAATAATAAAAAGAGTACACCAGATCCATCATTAACAAAAGAAAACAAACTCCCTAAAAGTGATAAACTTTTACCATTTACCATTGCAAATATTCAAAAACCAACTGTTGTTTCAAATCCTCTCACCGTTAATTTTAAACGAGAATCCATTTCCATTGGACCAGATTCCCCAGATACAACATTTGCTTTGAAACATGATTTAAATAACGATAAAGAAAAAGAGAGTGAATTTTCTGAACCTGAACTTGATATAAAAACAGAAGTAAATGTTGATAAGCTTTTAGCGTCAGATTCAATGACTTGTTCTCTTGTGGCCAATGATGAAATAAAACCAAAAAATAATCTTTCAATAAATTTTAATGAAAGTTTAAACCAGCAATGTCCAATTAAACCAAATGATAAAAATGCTTCTAATTATAAATCTCCAAATTATAACTTTTCTTATATACCTCAAAGAATTGAAGCAACTAAATTTGATGATATATTTTTCAAGAAAACTCAAGATAAGCTCCTCTCAAATGATAGTCCTAATTGGTTATCTAAGGAAGTTAATATTGATTCAGTAATTGAAAAAGTAGATGCATTATGTTCCCCTGATGAAACACAGACAAAAAATATTGATTCTTCAGATAAAATTAAACCATTATGTATAGAAAAAGATGAAAAGGCGAATAGTGAAGAAAGTAAAAAAATTGAAATGCTTCCTAAAGAAGAAGAAAATAATAGTAGTAAAGAAACTGTTATAAATATTAATGATAAAGAGTCTAATAGTTATCGTCTTTGTGATACAAAATCTAATGAAAAACCTGTATCTCTTGAAATCAAAAAAGAAGAAATAACGGATGATTCCAAAGAAAATAATAATGATAATTTAACAAATAAAACTTCAAACATTTCTTCAAATATAAGTGATAAAAAAGAGGAAAGTATTTTAGAAAAGTTATCTGGTGAAGATAATACAAGTAAAAAATGTGACTTTGAAAATTCAAATGATAATTCAACTCCAGACATTAAAGAAGAAATAAAAGATAATTCAAATGATCAAGAAACAACAACAATTAAATCGGAAAAAGATGAGAGCATTATGACTATAGAGGAAAATAAACCTGATATTTCTCTTTGTAATAATTCTTCAACCATTAATGAACTATCTACTATATCAGATTCAGAAAAACCATCAGTTAAACAAGAAACGCCTAGTCATGACAAAATTAAGGAAGAAGAAAATTCCCATTTACCATCCACTGAATTAAAATTGAATGAAATAAAGGATATAAATGAGTCACCTGAGTCTCCCGATAATAAACTTAAAGAAGATTCAGAAACTGATATTAAATCCAATACTTCATTAGAAATAAGTAATGAAATAAAAGAAGACATTCAAAATAATACAAAAATTCAAAACTCCTTGGAAACAAATTATAGTAAAAACTTTGATGAACAATCGTTAATATCTCCTGAACTCCCTGACAACTCTGAATTGGACCCTGCATTAGTAGGCATGATCCGGCGCCGTGGAAAACGTGGAATGTCTAATAAACGAAAAGGATCTCTCCGAATGTCAAATGCCATTGCCCGTCGAACTCGTGCGACAACTCCTAAAACAGAAAATGAACCTACTCCTATTTCGAGAAGAGGTGGTAAAGGCAGCCGTGGTGGTTGTCGAGCTACAGTAGGTGATATTCCGGAAAGAAAACCTGCAGATGTATACGAATTTCATGATGATTCTGAAGAAGAAGGAACTAATAATGGTGAGAAATCACGACCACGATTAATTCTAACAATTAAAAGTCCAGGATGTTCAACTTGTATTAATACACTTGAAAAAACAACATCTATTAAACCTTTAGTGTCTTCAAATAATATTCCGACTCCTACAAATACATCTTCAATAAATTCAACAACTACTTCTTCGGTATCAATCGTTTCAACAACAAACACAACTATTACTTCAAATAATCCTACTATAACATCAGCACCTGTTATTCCGTCATTAAATTTAATAGACTCTAAAGAAGATTTTGCAAATCTATCAATTGGAACAACAAGAAAATCAAGACGTTTACAGAAACGGGATATTTCAAGGAGTACTGTCGATGATATTATTGAAGATGTAGTTCGTGGAGCTGCAGTCATGACACGTTCTGCTGCAGCAGCTGCTGCTGCAAACATTAGACGTACTTTACGGCAAAGTCTTACACCTCAAAGGATTAGTACAGTTAGTAATGAACCAAGAAAATCTCCAAGAAGTAATAAGCGTACTGGACACTCTCATCGTCTTTCTGAAAGCCACGATGAATCTGAAATAAAGATCAAAATAGAAGAAGAAACGAATAAAAATATAGAAGAGTCTACAGAAGTTGGATCCGAGAACAGTGACAAATTAAGCTCATCTCAAACTCCTCCAAGTTCTTCACCACAAATTAATCCAACTGAAGAACCAATGAGTTTAATTGATCCGGTTAGCGGACTTTTAATTCCCATGCGTGAGTCAGAAGAAGGCCTTTACATTCCAGTTGCACCTTCTACAAGTTACATGAGACCGTTACCTGAAAACAAACCTGTAATCATAGATAAACAGCCTGAACAAGATAAAATTAATATAAAACAACAAAATATTTCGGTTATTTCTACAAGTTCAACCCAAGTTCAAAGCACTGTTATTGAACCTACTCCTGTTACTTCATTACCTTCAAGTAATAAAACGCCATCAAATGCAAAATCTCCGACAATGCGTCAAGCTAAAACTCCTCCTGTTCGAACAAGTACTCCTACAACAATTACTATTACCCCCATTACTTCAACAACTACGACGACTTCTACTCTTAGTTCAAATATTGTTTCTATTTCTTCAACAATAACAACAGTCCAATCAACTATTCAGCCTATAGTAACTAGTGTTGTATCTACACCATCAACGTGTGTTCGTTCATTAACACCATGTGCTTCTTCAGGAATTATTCAATCAACTATAACACAATGTGCCACACCATCACTTATTCAATCTACAATAACGCCACCTGCCACTTCTGGACTTATACAATCTACAACACAAGTTTCTTCAAATCCAATTTCTGTGAGCGTCTCTACCAATACTGTTTCTGTTAGCGTTTGTTCAACTATTCAATCCACTGCTTCAATAGCAACAGAGTCTCATATATCTAAAAATCCCACACCAACTCCTACACCTACAATAACATCCCCTATTGTTTTAAATACTCCAACACTTACTAAGACTATTACACGTGCGCTTTCACCATCAGTACCTCCATTAAACACATCAGTGAAATCACCTGGACCTGTACACCTTAGTACGCCTGCAGCAATTCGTACCACGACTCCTGCGCCTCCGCCACCTCCTATTCGATCTAATACACCAGCCCTGAATATTACAACTGGACATTCCGTTTCCATGTCTCATTCTCGTATTCCTTCTCCTTCAAATCTTCCCAGATCAAGTACACCAACAGCTCTACCATTAGCAGCACCAGTTAATACTCCTATTAATGCAACACCTTCAATAATTTCACCAGGTGCTAAATATAGTCCCTATCCAGTACCTACTTTAACAAATACACTAACATCAATTTCTGAACCAAGACCAAGCTCAATGGGTGTTCTTGATCTTTCATCACCTGCTAATACTGGAGGGATGTTTCAACCACCTTCACCACATAGGCATAATTCTCATATTATTGAGACAGATCAACCAACAAATTTACCAGTTCAAGCTTCTTCTCCGTGGATTCCACCTCATGTTCCAGTAATAAAAACCCCTCCTCCAAAAGCAATTATTCCTTCAATGAAAACAAATTTGGCAGTTGTTAAACCGTTAAAGGTTTCCGTTATACCTACAAATAATAAAAATAAATTAATGCCACAAGAGGGACTTCCTTTAGCTGTTAAGGCCCAAGTACTTCAACAACATCAAAAACAAATGCAATTACAGCATGTTATGCAACAACCACCACCTGGACCATCTTCTGGTCCTTCTCCCTTATCTATGACACCTCTTATGCCCCTTGTCATTCCTCCACCGATGACACATTCTATGTTACATTCTCCAACAATTCAAAGTAAACATACTTCACACAGTCCAATGCCAAGCAGTGTGGTCGTTACTGGTAATATTGAACCGAAACCAGCACACAAACCCCCACCATCTCAAGTTATCCATACCAAACCACGAGACCATCTTTTACCTCCACAAACAATACCTCATCAAAATTTGCCCCCTCAAGGTTTACCCCATCAAAGTTTGCCTCCTCAAAGTTTACCACCCCAAAATTTGCCTCCTCAGAGCAATATTCCATTAAAGATAGTACCTCCTTCTCATCCTCCTCCTCCTCAAACTCCTACTCCAAGTCATTTAGGAATGTTGCCCCCTCCTCCCACCCCTTCACCACAGGGTCCAATTAATATGAAATCTTCGCCAGTATCAGTTGCATCAGCAGTCGCAATTAAAGGACATTTAATGCCAAAGAATGTACTCAGTCCGGTACCCTCTGCCATGCAAGGGCGAACTACGCCACATCATGGAATGATAGGGCCTCTCGGTCCCGCGAGTCCATTAGGCAGTAAAGTACCATTACCGAGCCCACCACATCCACCTAAGGCCCATATGAGTAATATGATAACAGGGTCCTTGGTAAGCCCACCATTGAAGCCACCCCATCATGCGAGCCAACAACCCATCGTGAGCGGGGCCACTAGTGGCAGAGCTAAACCTAGTCAGGTATGTTTTCTTTTTCGATTACTATTTCCTCAACTAGAAAAAGTAACAATTTATATAATTATATTTTATCAATGTTAATCGTTATCATAACTATTCTATTAAATATAATATATATATTCATATTTAACAAACTGAAATTTGATTCATTTATATTTTTTTACAACCATGAGGGGCATGTGTTATTTACATTATTGAAAATTACAATACATTTCAAGAAATTTTTAAATAAATAAATTTGGAGATAATTTATAAGGCCTATTACTTTAGATTTTAAATTTAATTATACTTTAACAATGAATACATTTTTTAACACAAATTTTATTAATTTAAATGAACCAGTTATGAAAAATGTATTCACAATTTTAATATTTATTCTTAATTTTTAAACGTCATCTAGAACAAGTTATATTTGATGTGACTTCTAATTAGTTAATTAGATTTTAAGAGAAAATAAAAAATTGATTATTAAAATTTGGTTTTATAAAAGTGATATTTAAAATAAATTAATGTTTATACCCTTCAGTTTAAATCAATTTTTTATACTGTATATGAATAGTGAAGTCACATTTTAATTCTTTTCATATATTTTTATTTTTATAATAGAAGCTGTTTTGGATCTATGGATTTTCAGTGTGTATTTTTTTCTCGAAAAAACCATATCTTGTCGGGGACAAAATTTATATAGCTACCCTAAATTAAATATTTGAATTTATTCAGGAAGAGCATTTTCTTTGGAAAAATTGTCCATATTTAATTAATTTCAAGTATGTCTCTTATTATTTTGGACAACTTTAATTTGAAAATTTTTTTAAATCTCCGGTAGCTTCACTTCTAATTAACTAGCTATCCATTGGATAAGCTAGGTGACTTTGACTTTCGAATCTTTTCACATCTAGTTAAGCTAATTATATGATTTTATTTAATTATAAGGGTCCAAGTCTGAGTTAGTTTGTAAAGACCCAAAGTTAGGTATAAAGCTTAATTTAAACCAAGGGATGAAATTAGAAACACAAGCCTGCTTTTTTATGTTTGGAAATTTTTGTTAAAATAAATAATAATTTTAATATTTATTTTAATTAATTTTGATTTTTAATAATTGTTATAAATGATGTCTTTATTAAGTTGCTAACTTCTTTTCATATATTATACGTTATTATTGGAATAGTAACCAACTTCTTTAAGTAAATAATTCAAGGGCTAATTTTTCTAAAACTTGTTATTAGAAAACAGCATATAAAAAAAGCAAAATTTTACAAAATGGTGACGTTTAGAATTAATTTCTATTCTAGCTTGATCAAAGGTAAAGTATGTAAACCACTTTAGGTTTATATAATATCTATCTTTGATGGAGGTTTTATATTTATTATATACATTTTATTAAGTTTAATAAAAAGAAAAGAAAGTTGCGATTCTCAATAAAATTGATCTCCATTAACGATAGATATTATTAAATATTTCGAGAAAGATTTAAAGAATTTTAGAATATTTTTCTCGAATTATTTATAAAGCGAATAGGCCAGAATATAATTTTTAAAATGATTACTATGAAATAATCTTACTCCTTATGGTTATTTAAAATTTTGGTCTTTTGTTAACGAATATATCTATTATATGTATATAGCTATTCTTGATCAGTTTTTTTTTTGAAATTATTTCTAAAAAAAAAAAAACTAAATTTTGTTTTAAAATATTTATTTTAAAATATAAAATTTGTTTTTATATAATTGTATATTCTTTGTTTTCGAGAATAATTTCAAACAAGATGGCTGACATTGTTCATTTCTTCATGTATAAATTCCATGTCAAAGATATTTTGCTTTTTTTTTTTTAATTGGAAATTCTTTTTTTATTAATTCGTTTTATTCGATCAAATACATAAAATTTACTAAACAAAAAAAAAAAAAATTACATTTCGAAAATGTCATCCCGGATCTGTTCTTGATATGTATTTTTTACTCAAATTTTAATCAAATTTTTTTTGATACTTTTATTTTTATAGTTAAATTTTGTTTTTCTTTGATATGGAATATTTCCATTTATATGTTGTGTTTTTAGGTTGTTAAATATAATGTGTCACCTCTTTAAAATTTAATTAAATTTTAATTATTAAGAAATATTTATCTATTAATTTTTAATTAGAAATTAAAATTAATTTTTTTTTTTTTTTTGAACATATAAATAAAAATTTAATAATTGATTTCAAAAATAAAGAGGTGATACTTCACATTTATTTATTTACATATACATTTGGATATATATAAAATAGCACTGCAAGGAAAATAATTTGAATTCAATATTTTTATATAAAGATAGGCCTATATCATACTTGTATACATGGGCGTAGCCAGACATCTTGTTAGGGTGGGCCAACCCCTCGTTAGAGCGAGAGGGGGGGTGGGTGTTTGCAATTAATATATACATTGATTATTAATTATTTATTTAAATAAAAAAAAAATTAAATTAATGTAGTGGATTGGAGCGTTAAAAAAAAAATCCCAATGGGAAAAATATATATTTGTTTTTTTTTTTTTTTTTTAATTTTTAGGACAAGCCAGGGAGGGGCAATGGCCCCTCCCTGCCTCCCCCTGGCTACGCCCATGCTTGTATATCAATATAAAAAAATTAAAGGATTGTTTTTGTTTTTTTGTTTAAGATTCTCCAAGATAACTATCAGAAAAAATTTATAATCTTACCGAAAAGGAGCATAACATACTATAAATTTTTTCTGATAGGCACATTTAGAGAATCTTTTAAAAAAATAAATGGCAAATTAATTTTGGGAAATAATAAGAATTCTTTTATTTTTTTCTGTGTTAACTTAACATTATTAATTAATAATGCAGTGAATTTTATATTGTTCATTTGTATATAATAATTCATCATCTTTAAATTTTGCACAACAATCTTTGATTTACGGATTTGAAATGTTGCCTTTTTTGAGATATTTCTGTTTTATTTTATTTATTTTTTTTTTTTTTTTTTTACTAAAAACAAAAAATTTTATTTAATTAGACGTAAAATTTTTTTTTTTTATTAATTTTTTTTTTTTTTAATTGCAAATTGGAATGAATGATTGTTTTTTATTTGTATTCAAATTTTGCTAACTCATTTAGTACCATTTCTGTTGTTTTTTTTTTTCACTCATCAAAGGTTTCATTTTTTTTTTCATAAATCGTAGATTTTACTGTGCTTAAGCTTTCTAAATGTTTTTATTTATCGTAATTATTCATTCATTTATTTGTTTTATTTTATTTAATGTTGATGAGTAATTAGATAACCCCTATTATCTCTTTTTAAAATAATCTAGATGTTGTTACTTATCCCTTAGGTTTGTTCATTCATACATGAATTTTAACAAATTCCACATCTTAATTTAAAAAAGAAAAATGTATGTATGAATGAGCATTCCTAAATTGAATGATTTTCATCATGTGTTTTGCATGTTTCTAAATGTGAATGCCTTCAATGGCCCATTGATATTTTGGATATCACCCTAATCTTTGGGAACTGGAGAGAGAAATTCTTAGGAGATTGGTATAAATACCAAATTCCTGAGGGATAATGGGCCACTGATTGCATTGCCAAAGATCATTTCATAACAGATGATTTGTTTTCTCTTTTAGATGCCCGGCATGCCGTTGGGGAAGGGTCTTCTTCCACCGAAAGTGGAGGTGTCTTTGGCAGGATGCATCACAGTTCCCTCTTCCAGTCCTCAATCAAGGGGCCAAGTTCTGCACACTGGACTTCCAGTTCCTCCTTACGATGCGCCGATGGTAAGCAAACACATTCTTTTTATTATTTATCGCCTAAAATAAACCTTAATTTAACCAACTTCCAATTATTAGACAGAAAAAATTTAATTATTATCCCTTAAAAAGTTATAACAACTTTTGTTAGTTTACCTCCTACAGGTATGTTCATAGAAATATTAGATCTTAAACAAATTGTATTTTTAATAAATCATGTCCTTTGGGGTCTGAAAGAGTTAATAAATAAATTATATTTTTTGTTTAACTCAGGTTTATGTATATTAAATTACAAAGTTTCTGATATTAATATAAATCACAATTTGAAATAATCAAAAACGTTGTATTTAATATACAAAAAAAACAGAAAATGTAATTTATTTAATTAATAATTACTAACGCTTCAATTTCATCCAATTAATCATATATCGAATTTGTTTTACATATTTTACTTTCTCTTACCTATATATGAAATATATAGAGAAAGTATTAGTTTCATGTCAAAAATTTGATGTCGAGATTTTGATGGATATACACGTTTTGAGGACCCCTGAGTTCAAAAGTCTATCTGCATGTCTGTCAGTGAACAAAATATCTCAGGAGCGAAAAGAGTTAAGAGGCTGCAATTTTATATTTAAGTTAGGTACCCCCCTGGGACGTAATACGAAGCTTTTGAACAAAATCGGCCAAAAAGTACAAGTACTTTACTGATGTACTTTTTCATTTTTTTTTTTTCCCAAAATTCGCTCCAACGATTTTGATTAAAATTCAAAACTATTTTTTAGATTTAATTTATTTATTTAGTAGAGAAAATTAAAATTATAAAGTGTTGTTAGCAAAAAATTAAAAATTATTTTTTAAAAAACAAATACAATAGCCTATTTAAAATTTACCCAAAAAAATCATTGATTTTGTACTATTCTCTAGCTTTATAAAGCGATGGAATCCTTTGAACCGCAGTTCGAAATCCTACTTTTTAAATATCTAAGTTGATATATCTTAGTTATATAACTTCTGTATATTATCTATACATATGATATTTTAAAAATATCAATAGTTTAGCATCCCTCTTAGTTAGAGTATTTACAATTATATCCTAGAATCCTTATCTATTTTCTTTTATTTTAGTCATATCTATTCCTCATCTATCAACAACCTTGTTTTTCTGTTTTTTTTTTCCATCCTTTTAATAAATTTATTTTACAATTTTTTTTTTCTTTTTTTTTTTACAAAATTAAATTTTCAAAATTATATATTCTAAAGATAAAGATATTAGAGGAATTGTAAAATTTTTCGGGAAAGCTTATGCTATTCAAATATGATATATATACTATATATATATATATATAATGCAACAGAAATGAACTGAAAACCTTCTTTTTATATAAATATATTCTTGTTTTGTGTTAGCAATATTTTATCTTTCGTCATTAACGATTTTAGTAAATTATTTGATTGGCCTATCCATCCAGACGATACTTATTTTGAAAGTGATCGTACGGTAATGGAATCAGCCTCTTTACTATGTGAGAAGAATCAGGTCAGAATTTTCAAGCCCAAAAATATTTTTAAATCGAATTTTATCAGATTTTTTTTTGCTCCTATTTCTCCTTACAAAAATTTTTTTTTTTTTAGTGAGAATAACATTGTTGCCCAATATATTTTTCTCGGATAACATATTTTAGCTTATTTATTAGATAAAATTTTTATATATATATAAATAAAAATAAAAAAAATTAAAAGAAGGTCCCAAAGTTCTCTTTTGTCTGATAATAAATTATAAATATATATGTATATATATATATATATACCCACCAAATGCTTGATAACTAATTTTGCTTTATCTAACAAAAGAATTTCAATTTTAATGTTGAATTTATGCTGTTTTTTGCTTAATGAAAGCAGCTTGAAACTAATTCGAAAGAGACGACTGTTTTATTAACTATGGGTTGTGTGGTTGTGTGTGCATCCCAACAGCATGGAGGTTCTGGGGCTTTGGGACCAGACCTGCTGTCCAATCAGTATTTATTACCAGCTCACAGGCAGACCCCTCCACCTGCTCATCAGGTAACAACCCAACTTAAACCAACAAATTCTCCTCGGCGGTTATCCCAATTTTTTTTTTTTCTATTTAAACATATCGAGATTTTAGAAATTTTTTTTTATATAAATATACCATTAACTTTTCTTTCTTTATCTCTACTCTATTAAAAAAAATAAAAATAGAAATATCATATTTTTAGATTTATTAAAAAGAAATAATATGTGCATTCAGTATATATATACTGTATACTATATTCAGTATATATATATATATATAAAATTTAAATAATTAAATAGTTTTGTTTTTACAAATATTAATCTTTAAAAAAATTCTTATTATTTAATTTATTGTTTAGAAATTAACTAATGAGTAATATTTTATACTATGATCATTAGGTCTGTTCGATTAAGCGTCCGGCGCATGCGCATTAAGGAAAACAGTATTGCTTTTCGTTAGTGCGCATCTGATCTTTCTCACTACGCATGCGCATTAAGGAAAAGCGTATTGCTTTTTGTTAGTGGGCATGTGATCTTTCTCAGTACGCATGCGCATCAAGGAAAAGCGTATTGCTTTTTGCTAGTGCGCATCTGATCTTTCTCACTACGCATGCGTATTAAGGAAAAGCATATTGCTTTTCGTTACTGCGCATGTGATCTTTCTCACTAGGCATGCACCGGACGCCCACTGACGCTTAATCGAACAGGCCTATTATTTAAAAAATTATTTTTATTTATATATATATATATATATATATACTGATTGCTCATAAATTCTTTTCTCATTTCAATTTATTTCCATTTTTATTTCTTCAAAATATCTTTGTTTATTAGATCTGAATGTTTATTTTAAAAATATATATAGCATGCTTAATAGAATTTTAGAAAATATATATATTTTTTTAATCAGTGCTTTTTTTCTTTCTTAAAGGGAGAAGTGGTGCATCACTATCCTCCTCACCTGAGAGCAGCTCCACCAGCTCATGATATAGCACCTCCAACTTATCTGCATCCACAATTTGTATACCAACAATATCTGCGAGCTCAACAAGAGGGTCTTATTCCGTACAATCTCGCTCCAGGTAATTAATTTGATTTATCTATCACTAACAGTGTTTCCCAAAATGTCGTACTGAAAGAGTTTGATTACGCAAAATTGCTTTCTCAGCATTCGTAATATATGTATGTTATAAAAGTATATGCAATTTGTGTTTTTTTAACTCAGCGTTTCGAAATTTATATAAGAAAATGTCGAGGGTTTGGGAAACACTGATCTATGGGGATAGTAGACTAGTAGTTTCTTCTTTGGACAATATATAAAATATTATTAAAATTTAGATTATTTTTTGTTATACAGTACTACAGCTCTATTTAATTTTTACTTGGATTTTATAAAACACTAAATATAAAATTTACTTGGTAAAATGAAAAAAAGCTCAATAAGTTCCTTCATTCATTTTTTATTACTACAGTAAAGAGATGGAGTTTTGAAAAAATAAAACATATAATTTCTTCAAAGTTATCCCACACTCTCTTGCATCTCCTTTTCTAATTTTTTCTAATATTTATTTTTAGGAGGTGTACGCTCGCCTTTGATGAGTGGAATGGAAGTAAAACCCGAACCTGAAATTTCATACAACATGGCTCCAGGTAATTTCATTTATAATTTACTCCAATTTTTTTTATTTAAACTAAAAATGTTATTCGAAAACATGGATATTAATTGGAAAATGTTTACTTTTTTCAGGTGGCGTACGTTCTCCCTTAATGGGTGCAATGGATGTAAAACCAGAGCCTGAAATTCCATACAATCTCGCTCCAGGTATTTATTATTTCAATCTCTTCTATTATCATTAAAATATTTCATATTAAATGAAAAATGTTTCAAAAACATAATCATGTCTATTCTCTAAGCAAAATCGTTAACTTTTAAATATGAAATCAGCGTTAATTCATTTTAACACCTCCTTGCCTCAAATTGCTATTCTATAAGCAAAAACTTTAAAGCCAAAGCGTTAACATTTAGTCAATAGTGTTAAAAATGAATGTCATGTCTAGGCGTCACCTTTAATATTTTAACGCCGTATTTAATGCATCAAAATGGCGTCTTTAATCAAAAAGTAAGGTTATGATTTTGACAAAAGCAACGTGTTAACGTCGCTGTTAAAACTTTGTTAGAGAATAGCATTTTTTAACGCTGGAGCGTCAGAGAGGATTACTAGATTGAGAATAAAGTTAGTAATGCGCATGCGCGAGAGGATATCGAGGGGTGTAAAAACACAAACAAGCAGAAAACAGAGATTGTTAACGTTACCTGGTACTAAAAAGTAAAAGTTAAAGACATTGTTAAAACTTGGTTTAGAGAATACAATAACGCTGATGTTATTACTTTACTTTTTAACACCCAATTTATGATGTTAAATTTTAACGTCTGTTTTTAAAGAATAGATCTAAATGGCATTTAGGTTGTTAATCATAGAAATAAATATTAATAAATAATTTCGTTTGACAGGCACTCGATCACCATTACTATCCGTTATGGACCTGATGCCCGACCACGTGAAGGCCGAACACAGCAAGGCCTTGGATCGTGTTAAGGCAGAATCAAACGAGGAAGTGGCGGCGTCGTTGGTGGCACCCAGGGGTACGAGTCCACCATTGGAGTTGCGCCATCCGGCGGTGTCCTCGAGGGCTCCTCATAGTCTGCAATCGCCGAGCGATCGCACCACGGACTCACCCCAGGTTGCCCAAGTCTATATGCATGGCTCTCGCATTGGCCATCATTATACACCACGCTATTACGACCCCGCTGAGCCGCCACCCGCGCATATCCGTCCCAACTTTACGTCGGTTCGAACTCTCCAGAATTTAGATCAGCCGCAAACACAAACGCAGACGCGACTGCAGGTGGCTACACCTCCACATGCCAGTCAGGTGCCGACCCAAGTCGACTCATTATTTGAACTTCTTCAGGTAATTAGGGGGGCTCGAGCAATCAGGCTTAGGTTAGGGCTTCCAGATATTGTTCGAAATGAATTTCAACTATTTTCCAATAAATCTTATTATAGTTATGCCATCAAGTATTGAATGATCTGAAATATTTCAAATAAAAGAGCCACCAACGTTTCTACCCAAAATCTATCTTCGTTACCTTTTCTTTCTCATTTCCTATTAAGGTTCTTAATTCGAAATTTTCGTTAATTTTTCAATACTCTGATGTTTAACTGTACTAGAGTATGAAAATATTTGGAATAACTTTAGCTAAACCTTTTGTAAAAAAGAACAAAAATTTTCATTTTTGGCCACCGTATAGATAGGCATGGATGTTTCCTTTTTTTAAAGCCCGGTTGTTCTGGATGTAGAATGTTAATTTTTATGTTTAAATAATTTTAAAATTTGTCGGCTATAAATAATATTAAATTTAAAAATAAATTAATATTATATATAACAAAAGCCGACCTACGACTTTTAATTAAAAACTTAAAATATTGAAAATTGTTTTTTTTTTAATGAAATTTAAAATTAAATTATAAATATTTATTAGCATGTATATAATACTAATGAATTTTAAAAAATTAACTAATTTTTAAAAAATTCGTTAATTACTAATTATGCTTTTTTTATTTAGACCCATATTTATTTATTCAAATCCTCCTCATAAAATTATTTAATTTATTAAAAAAATTACTCCCATCTCCCAGGATCTTTATTATTCTGGTCCGCTGCTTTATCTTTTAAGCTAGCCGAACTCGTTGGGGTGGGAGTAATTTTCCCAACCATAATTGTGTTGGTTCATAAAATTTAAAATAGTCGGGTCGGTTAAATTAACTAAATAAATAATACTAGACGACCGGTGCTAGCTTGTCTTTAAAAAAAAAAAAAAAAAAATGGATTATTTTTTAAATTATTTTCGCGAAATCAAAATTAATATTTTTTTAAAATTAAGTAAGGAGAAGGCAATGGTTCCCAACCTCCTAAAAGCGGACCCGACTTGAGGAAAAGAGGTATTTATTTTATTAAATGTCGTGGAAGAAAATAAGTGTGATTACTAAGATATAAGTTTTCTTTTTTTTTTTCTTTTTATGTTTATATATTTTATATATATATAAATACATGTTAACCTATTCCTCAAATAAGTGTTGAGTGTGTAACGTATTTTTCTATATAGCTCTCACATTCCATAATCAACACTTGGTATCCTATTTTCAGTGGTGCATGAATAAATAATAGCCGTGTGGTGAGCCGCATCACTAGTGCACCTTGAAATTCATCCAGTGGTTGGCAAACATTGTTTTTGTACATTGCTCTTTTAATTTCTAAATTTTTTTTTTTATATTTTTTTTTTTTTTTACATATATATATTTTATTATTATTATTTTTTAATTTTATTTTCTCTGTTGAATCTGGAGCCCCTAATCTAGCCATCTTTTTCTAGAGAACAATTTTCGTTTCACCACCATCCAGACTAAGAAACTTGTTTATTTTGTTAAATAGTCCAACTATTTTATGTTACAGAGATATCCGGTTATGTGGCAAGGGCTGTTGGCATTGAAAAACGACCAAGCAGCTGTACAGATGCATTTCGTATTCGGCAATCCGGACGTGGCGCGCGGATCTCTTCCTTGTAACTCCGATGGTACTACTCCTCCACTTCGTATTGTTCAACGTATGCGATTAGAACCGATTCAACTAGAAGGTGTCACTAGAAAGATGCGGGTAAGAATTGTCAATAAATTAAATTAAATTTAAAAATTGGGAAAATTTTCTTGTCGCTCAATAGATCATGATTATTTCATTCTTTAATATATTTACTGAAATAATATTATTTATTTCCTATATAACAATTCCTTTTTACAAACAATTTTTTAAATTAATGTTATGGAGAAAAAAACAAACCAGCGACTGCTTTCCACATAAAAATAATTTATTGGCAGATATTTCGGAATGCCTAACGCAATCCATCCTCAGCACATCAACCGGAGCATAAAAAGACATACAGTAAAACCCCCTTTTAACCGGCCTGGTCGGGACTTTGACACTGCCTGGATACCCGTTTGGCCGGTTAATCCGAGGTTCCGGTGAAAAATTGGTTTTCATTCATTTTCATCACCCGTTTTCGTTTTCTTAACTCGCTCATTTTTGTTCTTGAGTTCTTTTGTTGTTGAGATCTCAAGCCTATGTAGTAGAAAAATAGACTGGGAAGCAAGCGAGTAAACAAACTCCCCCTCCCTCTTCACCATCTGACAAACATGCACAAATTTGCACCACACAGTTAAAATACAAAAAAAAAAGTAATTTATACACAATTTATAATTGTAATAATAAAAATAATGTATGATAAATATATGTAAATTAATATACTAATGGAATATGCCGGTTAATCCGAGGACCGGTTGATCTGAGGCCGGATAAGAGGGATTTTACTTAACATGATACAACTGTCTGACAATTTACAATATTATTTAATCAATTTACATACATTATACAATTATGAAGTGTTTTTCAAAATTATAAAACGACATGAGAGGCCATTCTATATACGGAAGGGTTAACATATGATGAGCAAGTCACTGAGGGAAACTGAAAACAAAAAATTATTACAAGCTGTCACACATTACAATTAGATGGTATAAATTTATTGTTAATACATTACTTAAAATTATAATACATCTATCTATATATATATGTATAGCCTACTTGAAAACTTTCCCACAGTGATTAGGTTCGTGCCCGTTCTAATCCTGGCTTAATTTAAATCTAAATAGATTTAATCGTAGAACTGGATCCCCCCTGTCTTTTTTTAGATTTTAATTTTATAATATTAATTTTAATGTGGAAAGCAGTCGCTGGTTTGTTTTTTTCTCCATAACCTTAATGAATCGCCCTAGTATATTTAATTTTTTCATACTTCAATTTTTTAAAATGTTACACTAAAAGAAATAAAGATATATTATTATTAGATAAACGGTGACTAGGTCAGAAATTCACGCTCTTTGTGAGGAAGCAGGCGACTCTCTTCCTCTACATACATTACATGTTGCAAAAACCACTTTTTTGGACTCAGGGAACGTATATATATATCCATCAAAATCTTAACATTGAACTTTTGAAATGAATCCAATATATACCGGGTGTTTCATAAGGCAGTTTACCGAGTAAGTAAACTACATGGCTGGTATTTGGAGTGGTGGCATCGTAGGCCCATATTTTTTTAATGACACTCTTCTTGGAAATTCATATATATGTGTAGTGTAAATTCAGTTTCAATTAAATTACAATATAAATAAAATTGATTTATTATTTGCTTCTAACAAATACACTTACTCGGTAAACTGACTTATGAAACACCCGGTATATCAACATATATATAGGTAAGAGAAAGTAAACACAATATGACTGAGACAAGGGCGGATACAAGGGGGGGGGTAAAGGGGGTAATTATCCCCCCCCCCCCCGAGATTCGAAAAAAATACCTTTTTTTCGCAAAAAAATTTATTTTCAATGTAAAATTTTAAAAATTAATACTTAAAAATTTGATGTGTATTTATATTCTGGCAAACAAGTACAGAATGCGCTTTTAAATTACCGAAATTAAAAAAAAATAGTGTGCTGTGCGACCAGTCACACCAGATTACCCCCCCGAGAAACACCTCTGGATCCGCCCTTGGACTGAGACGATGATGGTGGAGAGGGTAGAGCCTCCCTTCAATGGGCAACGTTTATCTAATATACCTATACTTTGTAAAAAAAAAATATTCCAAATATTGATATAAAAATTTCTTTTTTTTTTTTCTATTTATAGTTCGAGAAGGAGCATTGCATGCTTCTAGCTCTCCCCTGTGGAAGAAACCACATGGACGTCCTCCAACAGTCTACCAATCTCCAAACAGGCTTTATCACCTACCTACAACAGAAACAAGCCGCAGGCATCGTTAACGTAGTCGGCCAGGGAGCTGTGCCCCCTGCTAACAGAGAGGTACGTCTCTGATTTTATCCTTGTTATTTTAGTACAAAAAAAAAAAAATTACATTGTGTGGTTTTATGAAACCACGATGCAAGTGAAACTTTTTTCGGATCGTAGGCGTTTAACTGAAAATTTTAAGAAAATTATTCAATTAAGGATATTAAAATCGCGTTTTTAATCTTAATTTAATAATTTGGAAAATGGGAATCAATTGACGCATGTTAAAAACTGAGAAAAATATTTATTTATTATTTTAATCATTTTAAATTATTTTAAAAAGTATATTTTATCAATTTAAAAATTGAATAATTAAATCTCACAATTCTTTTTTTATAATTCGTCATATATATTAAATTTCAACTTTCCTATTTTTGTCGTCATGGCTTATGACGTCATAACTTGTAGCGTCACGGCCTTTGACGTCACGGCATGTAACACGACATGCTGATAGAGAAACGAAAAAATTTGTGTCGATCAAATTAAAGTTTCACTTTAAAAAAAAAAAAAAAAAATTATAAATGTTTTAAATTATTTTTTAATCTCAATTTTAATAATTTTATTTTTTTAGCTAGGCTTTTATTTATCATCTAATTTAGCAACCTTTTGATTATATTCATGTTCAATGTTAATATATAATACAATTAAAAAAATTCGATTATAAGGAGAAAATTCGGGGGCTGCACCCCCCCCCCCCTAGTTACGCCCATGTAAATACTTTTAGAGAGAATATATTAATTATTTTAAAAGATGGAGTTGAGGAGGACATAATCCTAGACAAAACTCTTTGAATTTATTTCTTCATTGTTCGTGATAAAAATTCTCGACTATTAGTGAGAAAATTTTATAAGGTCAAATAATTTGACGGTATTAATTAGTGCAAAATTAAAAAACAAATTGCTAAGAACTGGCGGCCCGAAATAAAATATTGAAAAACGTCTTAAGTGAACAAAAAAGGATACATTTTTAAATTTCCAGCCCAATTTTTTATTTAAACAATAAGTTATATTCGATTTTAAATTTGTTTTTGCCCGTGACCCGCGACTCAAAGAAGACATTAGCTTCTCTTGCCTGGGGTCCCGGGTTCGCTCCCCATCCCAAATAAATAAACCATTCACATAATATTTAATCACTCAGAAAAATTCCTCCCTTAGGATTCTTGTTTAATCCGCCTCAAAGTGAACATAAAATGGATTTAAAAGTTTGTTTTTGATATTTAATAAAATTATTCAATTTTTATATTTATTTTCTAACTCCAAAGAACCTCGATTAACGAGCATAATTATTCGTTCAGAATCAAACTCGTAAAGCGAAACAATTTTTCTCATATAAGTAAATTAATGTAAAAAAATACAATAATGCGTTCCATATTGAAAAAATACAAAATATAACGTTTATTCAAAGAAAATTAGTTATCATCTTCATCTATTTCCTGATTATCTTCCTAATAATTTTTATTCATGTACAGTGAGGGACAATATTAAATCCCACCCATGCGTTTTCTACATGTGATTATTTCATTGTTTTTAAAAAAATATATATTTTTTAATGGAAACCCTAGAAAACTTCCATTAAAGATTTTCATTTTTTTTTTATAAAAACAATGAACTAATCACAAGTAGAAAAAGCATGGGTGGGACTTAATATTGTCACTCACTGTACATATAACTAGGGCTCAGATTTCACCCTATTTGCCTTTTTCTTAATTTATGGCTTAGAATTTAGGCCACTATCATATGTATACGTTTCATGAAATTCTGAATAAAATAAGAGGCATTTGTTAGTGCCTATAATGCCTATTTTGGCCGATTCTGTGTTTTAGTGCCTATTTCATCTATAAATGCCTTTTTTAGTGCATATTTTAAGTTCAAATAGCCAATTTCAATTTTTTACGAGCTATACATAGCCTAAATTTAAAATTTTTTTTAATTATTAAGAAAATATTTCAAGGGGGGGGGGGGTAAAGGGGGTAATTACCCCCCTCCCCCCGAGATTTGAAAAAAATACTTTTTTTCGAAAAAAAAAATATTTTTAATGCAAAATTTTAAAAATTAGTACTTAAAAATTTGATTTGTATTTATATTCTGGCAAACAAGTACAGAATGCGCCTTTAAATTACCGAAATTAAGAAAAAAATGTGTGCTGTGCGACCAGTCACACCAGATTACCAAAAATAAGACAACCATTTTTAAAAAAATTTTTATATTATTTCTTAAATAATGCCTTTTAAGTGCCTCTTTTTACAATAAATGCCTTTTTAAGTGCCTATTTTAATAATTTTTAGTGCTTAGTTGCCTGCCTATTTTAAAGATTTTCAGTGCCTATAAATCCGAGCCCTACATATAACACAAGTTTGAGAAAATGTGAGATCACAAGAGACACTACGATGCTACTAGAACCAGAAGTTCGATATTCATTATTTGTGGAATTGTGGATTTTACAATTTGTTTTACTCGTTATGCGAATTACTCGTTATGAGAGGCGCTCGTTAAGCGAGGTTCTACTGTATTATGATAAAGACTAAAAACGGAACATTTCTATTAAACAAGTTGGTTCATCAAATTCATTGAATCGGCTCTGTGTGATCATAATATTAAATTGTTTTATTACAAAATTTTTTTTTTTCATATTTTACTTTTAAATTTTTTCGTAGGAAGAGGTAAGTTTTGATCCTATCAAAACCCTCGCTCACTTATCTATGACTATGTTATTATTATTTAATTTATACACTAAGAAATAAATGATTAATTTGTAATTAATTGATCTTTTTTTTCCCATGTTTCAGCCGGCATATGTCGTTCACATATTCCCATCGTGCAAATTTACAAACGAAAATTTGAGCAGGATCGCTCCTGATCTTCTGCATCGAGTTGTTGACATAGCGCATTTATTTATCTTAATTGCGACAGTATGACCGATTGAGAAACAACCGTGATCTGATAATGGAAATACATAAGTTTTATGTATATGTATATATATACATGTATATATATATATATATATATTATAAAAAAAAAAAAATTTATTTTCCTTTTGTATTTATTTTAGTATTATTTTTATATTTCAATGAAAACTTGAAGTGCAATCTATTTATAATTAATATAGTATTCCAACATGACAAGACAATATTAATTAATATATGAATATTTGGTGGAATCTTTAATATTTCCTACAAAATATATATATATATATATATACATATTATTTAATGTTATATTTCAAAAGGAAATAACTACAATTTTTTTTCTTTTTCATCTTCTTAGCAATTTTATTTCCATTTTAAATATTTTTTACTTTCTCTTTTATTTATTACTTCGATTAAATAAATTTTCATTTATCTATATTATTACAGAAAAAGAAAAAGAAAAAAACAAAAAAACAAAAAAAACAAAAAACAAAAAAAAAAACTTTAAATGCTGATATAAATAGAGAAAAAAAACGAAGAAAAGATTAAATATAAATATATATATAAAAAAAAATAAATAAATAAAAATAAACAAAAAAAAAAAAATAAATAAATAAGTATAAATTAAATAAAATCACTAAACAAGAACAAAGAGCTTGAAACTTATTTAGTTTTACGAACTTCTAACCTGAACTCTGTTAAGTGGCTGTTTTTAAAGTTTGAAGAAGATCAAAGGCGACGCGTGACTTTTGATCAAAGTGTAGTCATTAAGTACTAACACTTGTTGATGTACAGTAAAGCTCATTATGTAATTAAAAATGTAATATTCCTGTCTCATCCTCATCGACATGAACTGATCTTCATTCATGCACCATTAGTTTTAAATTCATCTCTGCTGTATATTTTGTATATAAACCTAAATCGTATCGTGCAGTGTTGTTTGATTTTAGTCCAGGTACCTACTGCTATATTAAGTACATATTAATCTATATAAAATGATGAAAACTGTTTATAAATATATTAGATTATTTATATCTATATATGTATATATATATACATATGTATAAATAGATGTAAATATATATTATTATTATATTATTAAATATATATTTATGTCAATATTATATATATATATACATATATATATATATATATATATATACATTAGTATGATTTTTCAATTTTTTTAAATGGAAATTATTTTGATTCAATAATAATTTCTCAATTTAGTCATGAGATTTCATTAAAAAAAAAATATAAAAATATAAGAAAAAAAAAAAAAATATATATATATATATAAATAAAAAAAAATAAAAAAAAAAAGTAAAAAAAAGAAAAAAAAAAAAAAAACGAGAAATTAATGGAAATCATACGAGTTTTGTCGTCATTTTGCTCAAAACCTCCCAGATACTATTTTCACTTTATTATCTAAAAGTGAACGAATTAATGTAATATATATTTTTGATGTGTACAAAAAAAAAAAGGTGATCTGGGCTAAAGCTCATTTAACAGCCAATTCAGTTCTGAAGGCAACAAAAGAAAGGAAATTAAAAAATAAATAAAAAAAAAAAAAAGAAAAAAAAAATTAAAATAATAATAATAATAAATAATAATAATAATAAAAAGTTATGTAAATATTTCAGAAACTATCTTAGGCTGTGATCTATCTTCTTAAGTTACTGAATTTTATTTGATAATAAAGATCGTCCAGTGATTTAAGTTATTTAATGAAAAATATAAAGTGTTAAATAAAAATCATGAAAATGAATTCCTACTATCAATTTTATTTTTTATTTACCATAATAAATAAAAAAAATTCCATGATCCTTTTTCCTAAAATAATTTAAAAAAGAAAAAGTGCAACAGCAAGAATGCAGGCAACATTAAAACAGCTGCTCAAAGGAATATATATATAAAATTTTATCATGTGTTTGAATATTACAAGTGCCCCGCTGCTAATTTTTTTTAACTACGTGTCCTTAGTGTAAAGTGAATACATGTCTATTCTCTAACCAAAGACGTTAACTTTTAACATCTGAAATCAGTTTAATTCATTTTAACACCTCCTTGCCTCAAATTGATATTCTGTAAGCAAAAACTTTAACGGCAAAGTGTTTATATTTAGTCAAAGTGTTAAAAATTAATGTCATGTCTAGAGGGTGCCTTTAATTTTTTAACGCCGTATTTAATACATAAAAATGGCGTCTAACCTACTACAGTAATGCGCATGCGCATGCACAAGCAAAAAACAGCTATCTTCATATGGATCGTTAACACCTGGTGCTAAATTATTACTTTTCTTTTAACACCCAATTTATAATGTTAAATTTTAACTTCTGTTTTTAGAGAATAGACCTGTCAGTGTTTGAAATAATAAAATATGAAAAAGAAGAGAAGAATTAATGTTTGAAAAAAATTACTCAGAATTTTGGAAACATGTTTTCGGAAGGTTCCAGCACTTGGATTGCAAATTAGACCGAGTTAATAATATGCAAGGCAATAAGGAAATATGCCAGTAGAAGCCTTCCTATTATATTAAATAGTGGAATCAATGAAAAACTCGAGATCAGAGTTACTTACTTATCCATCCAAATTAATAAACAAGTATGTATTTTTTGTATAACCACATTAAATTAAATTAAATTAATTTTTTAATTCTTGAACCTGAATTGAAATATATCAGTTCATTTGAATGAGAGTGCGCACCTTGGAAATAGAGGAAAAAAATTTCTATTATAAAATTTTTTAAACTGAAAATTAAATTTTAAAGTTGTGGCGATGTCAATCGAAAATCGCACCGTGCCTGGAGAACCAAGTGCTGTCAAAATCGCTAGATGAAAACGTGCTGGAGTATAAAATTCTTGTGTAGCCGCCAGGACCAAAAGGGCGAAGTCTCGATACTGATACTGGCGATCAACGCCTGCAACGTATCAAGGTGAGTGGTTTGAAAAAATTAAATGCTAGTACTCTTTAGTAATTTTCATTGAAAATCAACTTGTCCCAAAATTTCAAATTATTATCTATACTATTATATAAAAGACAGTCTGTCTGTTTGTAACGCATAGACTCCGAAACTACTGGATCGATTTTCATTTTTTTTTTATGTGTAGAGAATTTTCCGGGTGTGGTTTTAGGCTATCATTATATCAGGGGTAGGGAACCCCATATATCAGGGGTTCACAAATCTCCTATAGCGAAAGCATTGGGAAACAGGTTCTAACTCTCTTTACGAAAAATATATTAATCAAATCTTTAAAAATGAAAAAATAGAAACTCTTTCTCCCCCTAAAACTCAACATTTCAAAAAGTTTTTTCGGCTCTACGCCCCCCCCCCAAAAAAAATGAATTTTTTTTAAATTGTTCACTCGATTTTAATAAAATTAGGGTGTAAATAATTGAAAAATGGTATTCCAATATAACAATTAAGACCTAAAAAAATGTATTATATAAATAAATAATTATAGATTTATTTAATTTATAATGGCATAGTTTAGTAATATAGACCTACTAATATTCACATATTTACCTGTGACATTTAAAATAGAATAAAAAATAGATTCTCTTAAAATTCAATAATTATAATTTAAATATAATTTTACAAATTTTATTAATAATATTTTAATATTAAAACAAAATATTTATATTTTCTTTCTCAGATCCCCGGTAGCCCCTTCAAGTTGATCCTCTGCTGACTCACCTCACTGACTTGCTCTGACTTGAATGCACCTTATACTCTTTGATCTCTTTCTCATCTCTTTGCTTGAATGCTTAAGCAATTTTTCCTGCCTGCTATTTGTTATAAAGGTATTTATTATTTATTTTTCTCTCATTTATGGTAATTATCATTTAAATATTTAATAAATTATATTAGTTAATAAAAATAGTAAAAATTTGTATGAGATATTTTCCCTTAACTGTCAAGTAATGTGGTTAGGTTATATTTCTTTATTTTTCTCTTTTAATTATTATTTCAACATATTTAAATGACTTTCTCACTCTATTTATACATTTAAAATAACAAATATTTATTAAATATTTAATTTGTGTGGCTTTTTATTAATATTTCTTCTTTGTCAAAATAGTTGGATTTCCTTCAAAGTTTTTCTTAAGCAAATTTGGTCTTTTTAAATTATTTATTTTCAATTTCAACTTTAATTTAATATTCTTATCATTTTTATACCATCATTTGTGTATAAATATATATCCAGTTATTTTGGCATCGATGAAAACACTTCAATTTAGAAAATATAATTTTTTCTACATGTTAATGAAAATTTTTTTTTTTCTAGATGGGGAATTGCAAATTTTTACTCCACTAAGCTCCAAAATCTCTAGGAGAATTTGCTGTTGCATGGACCTGCCTTTAGAAGGTAAAAAATTTTTTAATATATATTAATTTTTAAATTGATCTTTTGATATTTGTGATAGAGAAAATAATTTCCTTTCTATTCTAAATTTAATTTTCAAATTAGTTATTTGAAAATCGAAAACACTTTTAAAATATTTTTATCAAAGTATAAAAATAGAGATATTTAGTAGTTTACCTGTTTTCCTTTTCTCTTTTTAATACACAAAACTCATCTGCCTTTATATATATAATTTGTGACATAGCTAAAAATGAACATTTTAACCAAGCAAAGGTAAATGAAGAAACATATCACTTTTTTTATACATTTAATTAAGGAAAAAATACTTATTTTTAAATTATTTTTTTTCTAAATATTAATTATCATTGTTTAAATTTTAGGTTCTCTCAATCAAGTGGTAAACAAAACCAGGCAAGATTGTGAAAGTGGATAATCAAAGAAATCAGAAGTTCCATCTTTAGTAGAAAGATCATCGAGGTCTTATATAAAGAAAAATGATCAGTGAGATCATTATTACAAGATATTGAAAGTGTTTGCAAAAAGGTAATATCTCTATTTATTTTCAGGATATGTGAAAAGGAGAAGAAAATCAACAGCCTGTTGTATTTCATTAAATTTTATTCCCGGCCGGGATCGAAACCTCAACATGATGGAATAAAATTTAATGAAATAGAACTGGCTGAAGATTTTCTTCTCCTTTTTACCTATCCTGATTCAACTACCAGCTATAAGCCCTACGTATCTATCTATTTATTTTGATTATATATATAGAGATAAAAAGAGGTCTGACTAAGGTATGACAAGGCAGGGCCTAAACTAGAACACTTATAAAGCTGAAATTTGACAAGTAGAGGCCTTTTGTGTCATAGGCGTCATTTAAGAAGCGATTTTTTGATAGAGACGGGGTCTAAATGGCCTTCGATGCCGAAAAAGAACTTAATGATATTTAAAAATAAGCTATTTAGTGTTTTTGACTCTAAATACCTCCTCCCCCATCTCACATCATGTTTACAAAATTTAGGATTCTTCAATTTACCTAAATATCAACATTATTTTTTTGATTTATCCCTAAAAAGTTGTAATCTGGCATGTAGATTACGTTTATTGCCTTGGCGTCACTTACCAAACTTTTTTCGAAATTCTTTTTTCTCTGGTTAGTCATGTAGTCGTAAGGCGGTGGGGTTGGAAATAAATTGCTCTTTACATAATAAATTATAAATAAAATCTATACATATATAATTTGTGACTTTACTAAATATTAAAATTTTAACATATTTTTATAAGTTACATTAAGGATAATGGAATTTTTTACTTTTTATACTACACTTAAATGATCATTTATAAATCATTTTTTTCCTAAGTTTATTAATTATCTTTTTTGTATATTTTAGATTTCATCAATCAACTAATAAACAAAATCAGTCAAGGAGGCTTCCGTTGATATTAGCAGAAATGCACCGAGAAGCAGAATTTGCAGCTATCACCAGAAAGGAGTTCATCACTCGAAGTAAGTAAATACCTTATTTAACTTATTATCAATAACTCTTGTTATTCTATACCTTCTGTTAAAGCATCTTAAAAATCTAAATGCCTATTGCTGAATTTTATAAGCAACCATTAGATATTTAATTTCTACACGAATTACGCAAAACTAAGTGTATTGAGATTGTATTTTTTATGCAGTTTATATGTTTGCCTTTTCTCTTTTTAATACCCAAAAACTCATCTGCCTTTATATATATATATATATATATATATTCCAGATATATATATATATATATATATATATATATATATATATATATATATATATATATATTTGCTTTTTGTGGTTGTGGCTGTAGTATGATTATAGTAGAGAATTTTAAATATCAGCCAAATTATTTCTGAGCTTGGGCACAGGAGCCATATAATTTTGTATGAAGCAAATAAATTTTATTATGGACGAGTCCGGGTTTAATCACATGTTCTCTTGCACTATGTTTACAATTCCCGATAACTGAAGATGACCAAATAAATTCAGGCAGAAACATCTTATTCTGGGAGTTTTATTAACCTGGACAATCCCAATTTGGCTGATATCTCCAATTCTCCACTATATATATATATAAATTTGTGCTCACTATAAAAATTTTAACTAAGCCATGATAGATAATACATTTCACTTTTTTTATACATTTAATTAAGAAAAAAATACTTACTGTATTTTTAAATTTTTTTTCTAAGAATTGATTATCATTGTTTATTTATATTTTAGATTCTATCAATCAACTGTAAACAAAACCAGACAAGATTGTCAACTTGAATAATCAAAGAAAGGCGATGAGAAACCAAAAGTTGCAGCTTTAGTAGAAAAATTTCATAATAATTAAGAATAATTAATTAAGAAATGATCATTGAGATCATTTATAAGTGTTTGGATAAAGGTAATATATATTTATTATTGTTTATAGAAATGTCTCGATATCCTTTACTAGCACAACAAAATATTTGTCCTTAAATAACTAAAGGTCGCCTTAAATAACTAAGCCCTTAAATAACTAAAAAACAAATTAATTTTAAACTGGTAACCGTTGGCTCTAGTTGAAACATTATGCTTTAATAGTAGAATTAAATCCAAGTATGATTGTGTTTATCATACTTTGGTTTAAATCTCCTATTAAAAAACAAACATAATCATATAAAACCCTTGTTGATATACAGGGTATTTATAAAAGAACATCGGGGTTTTAACTCTTTGTAATATCTATTACATTAAACTTACAGTTATAAATGATATGTCAAATGAAAAAGCAACTCAAACAATTTTACCAAGAACCTTATAAATGTTCAATGTGGCTACCTTTTGTCACACCGCACACATCAAGTCTATAGCCGAGTTCTTCCCAAACGTCGATAAGTGTGTTTTCAGTATTTGTAGCACAAGCTGCTTCAATCCGGTTTCTTAATTCAGGGAGATCAGCTGGTAGCGGAGGCACGTACACACGGTCCTTGATGAAACCCCAAAGGTAAAAATCGCATGGCGTTAGGTCAGGAGAACGTGGAGGCCATGCATAGCAAGCCCTGTCATTGGGGCCCTTGCGGCCTATCCAGGGCTCAGGTACAGTGACGTTCAAACAATCGCATACTTCGTTATGCCAGTGAGGTGGCTCACCATCTTGATGGAAAATGAAGTTCTCTGGCTCATTTTCTTCCAACTGAGGGAAGAGCCATTGCTGTAGTGTATCAAGATAATAGGTGCCAGCGGATTGAAACATTGCCCGCACATGCGCACTGGTGCCAACAGACAAACTGTTTGAGCTGCTCTTTCATTTGACATATCATTTATAACTGTAAGTTTAATGTTATAGATATTATAAAGAGTTAAAACCCCGGTATTCTTTTATAAACACCCTGTATTTAAATTAGACGCCATATTGACATGCCAAGTGACAGTTCATTCATACTATCTATCTATTTCAGGAGTGGCTAAATGAACTAGTGAGGAGATTCAAGGCAGCCAAAAGCAATAAAGAAAAAATATATTTATCTTTAGCTTTATTTTACACGCTTGTCGACGTTTCGGCCGATATTCCGGCTTTCATCAGGACAAAGTGCTGTTTACATCGAGCTCATAGAGGCTCTTGGCAACTCCTGACAATACCTTTGTGCGAACATTCGTCGGATGTCATGACTTCTGGTTCCATAGTGATGATACACTATTGAACCAATAGTCATGACATTCGACGAATGTTCGCACAAACGTATTGTCAGGAGTTGCCAAGAGCCTCTATGAGCTCAAGGCAAACAGCACTTTGTCCTGATGAAAGCCGGAATATCGGCCGGAATATGTCGACAAGCGTGTAAAATAAAGCGAATTAGGCAAAAATTTTGTTGCCAAATTTACGAAAACAGCAAAATTTTGCCACCTTACTAATTACTCTTATTAATCGCTTTTCAGCAGATGACCTGAACACATCTTCGCAAATTGACACCGTTTATTTCAGAAAATCATGGATACTAAACTAGAAATTGACGCTCAAGTTGTTGTTCTGATAAAACAGGGCAAAGAGAAGTCGCTCGTCTAATGAATTTGAGTCAGTCTGCTGTCTCAAGGGTCTAAAGGAGGTTTCAGCAGGCTCGTGACTTCACTCGGAGTTGAGTTGATTTAGCTGCACGCAAGTATATATTATTTTTTTTACTTATAAAATCTGATTTCCATACTACTCCTATATCCATAAGCCTATTTATAATAATCACTTCATTTTATTATTTATCGTTACTATGGCAAATTAACTATTTTTCTAACTATCTTTTTTTCGGGGGGAAAAAAAACTAAAAAACTTATCTTAAATCATTCCGGAATTTCTATTGTAAAAATTTATTACTTATTTTTTTCTAATATATAATACTTGCTTAAATAATTTACTTTCATAAGATTTTCCAAATAATTCTATCTTAATATAAATACTATTCTAATTTATTTTACATATCCGAAGTAATTTCGGAATAAATAGAACAAAAATAATCGTTTGTTGAATATTTAAAATATGTTTCACGATGAAAGAAATAAAAAATAATTATTTCTTTGTTTCAGAAGAGATCGCAGAAAATCCATCGTATTCAAATTAGAAGTGAACATAAAATTGTGAGCTGAAAGAAGGAAGCAACCCATTCAATTCGAGGTAAACACCAGTGGCCTGAGCAAAGTATTTCTTCTATTGCGTTGATCTTACTGTAGTATCAATTAAACGTTACACACACACACATCTCATCTCGCTCGGGTTGAAAGGTATTTATTTATTATTTGCACATTAAGTTAAAAATTTATATTCATCATCTTTAGTAAGAAATTTTAATTAAATAATTATATTTATATTATTATTATTTTTCCGTAAAATAAGTAAAAAAAATCGTTTGTCAATATTATTTTTATATCCTGCCTGGAAAAGCATCTTCCGGGGTGCTAGTCGATTTGTAGAATTTTATTCAATAAAATTTTATCTTTTTACGCAACAGAGCAACCACTTGAAAATTTACAAACGTGAAAAGTAATAACCAGTAATAACCTTTTTTTTTTTTTAATTTGTAGTCTGGTTATAGGGGGTGCGAGAGTATATTTTAAGCCTCTATTTAAAGATAGAATAGAATTTAACTATACTAGATAAACAAAAAAATATTGCCTCTTCCTTTGAGATTTATTAATAAGGGATGCTTTTTAAGGGTGTGTAAATAAAATATTCGCATATACTGTAGTTAAAAAGGATATTTGTGAAAGGATTAAGGGATAAATAAAACAATTATTTAATAAAATAATCTTTATTCAATATTTAAAATATGATAATAGAAGAAGATAACAAATAATATTAACAAATAATTATTTCTTTGTTTCAGAAGAAGGAGCTTAGGAAAACAATTCATGTAGAGTCATCATTATTACGAGCAAAGCAAGTCGTTTAGTTGAATTCACGTCGAGCAAGAAGCCAGTCAATTGAATTCATCTCTGCTTTTCTTCCAGTGCGATTCTATTACTGGGAATAAAACATCACACGCACTCCTCAACTCTTAATTAAAAGGTATTTATAATTTGCATATTTTCATAAGGGGTTAACATTTTATTGTTATATTTTCTTTTATATATATACCAGGTAGATATTCAAAAAATTATTGCCTCTTTGAGATTTATTAATAAGGGTGTGTGAATAAAATATATATTGTACGGCTGCCCAATTTCAAAACACAGTAAGAGACAAATTTTTCAAAATCGATTTATTAGTATTTTTACTAATGGAGTCTTGTGAACATAAATAAATTCAAATTTCTCAAAAATTTGATTTTTTTCTTATAGATAGAATCAATTTCGATAAGTGCATTTTTTTTAATTTGACCATTTAAAAAAAAAGTAAGGCTCACATTTGTATAAAATATTTAATATTAATTAGCCATTATTTAATGAATTTTCAATTTAATATAATATTACATAATATGTCATATAAATATAATTTTTAAAAAAATTAATAATAAAAATATGGTAATTTTTTCATTTTTATTTCTGTTTATTGTTCGATTATAGTTAATAACTTATTAAATCTGAACCCTGTTAAGACCCAGACCATTGTTCTGTCCCCTAGACTAATCGCCTCGCCCTTGCCCTCCTGTGAGAGTCGACGATTCAACATTTTTTATTGTAATAAGTGCAATAAATTTAAAAATAAAAGTGAAAATTTATTTGTTTTCCTATATATTATCATCCTAATATATTATAATAATAACTGTTAATTTGTTAAAAAATACCATTCAGTGCGGCTAAAAGAAAATATGTTTTATTGGTTTCCTGAAAAATTTTTTGCTTGTCCCTTACTGTGTTTTGAAATTGGGCAGCCATGTAGTTAAGAAGGATATTTGTGAAAGGATTAAGGGAAAAATAAAACAATTATTTAATAAAATAATCTTTATTCAATATTTAAAAATAGGATGATAGAAGAAGATAAAAAATAATATTAATAAATAATTATTTCTTTGTTTCAGAAGAAGGAGCTTTTAGGAGAAAAAGTCCATGTGTCATCATTATTACGAGCAAAGCAAGTCTTTTAGTTGAATTCACGTCGAGCAAGAAGCGAGTCGATTGAATTCATCTCTCTGCTTTTCCTCCATTGCGATTCTATTAGTGAGAATAAAACATCACACGCACTTCATCTCGCTCAAATTAAGAGGTAATTATAATTTGAATATTTCATTTTCATAAGGGGTTAACATTTTATTTTCTCTTACCTATATGTATATGTTAATAGACAAAATCAGGTGTGACTATCGCACAGCACACAACTTTCTCTTACCTTCGGTAATCGAAAGTTGTGTTCTGTGCTTGTCACACCAGATTTGTTGTGTCTTTAGTTTTCGACAGTACCGCACAATTGAATTTGAAAAATTTATAAATTATTTGTTTATTTATATTTTGTTACCATGGCAACCATTTCTCCTATCTTTCCTATGAAGTACAAGAGTAGAGAGTGTTTCAAACAAGAGTTTGAGAGCAAAATGAGAATACACATTTGAAAGAGCATCTAAAAAATAATTGATTTTTGAATTTTACTCGAAATCGTTAGAGCAAATTTTGAAAAAATCGAAAAAATTTGAAAAACTACATAAGTAAAGTACTAGTACTTTTTGGCCGATTTTGATTAAAAGCTTATTTTCACGCCCTAGGGGACTGTCTAACTTAAATATAAAATTTCAACATCCTAGCTCAATTCCTTCATGCTTTAAATTGAACTCAGACAGACACACAGGCATATATAACCACTTTTTTTAATTCAAAACGTGTATATCCATCAAAATCTCGACATCGTATTTTTGACATGAATCCAATATTTTCTCACTACATATATCGACTTTCTAATTAGCAAAGTTCTAATTAGTAAAATGCCTAACTCTATTTTGGTTTATTTTTCAAGAGAGCCAAAAAAACATTTCATTGTCATTGTTAGAGCACACACTTTTCGTGCGGCAACTTTTCGAACTGAAAAATTTGAATTGCGCTCTTACACAGTTGAGGGCAAAAGGAGAACAGTGGCGGCTCGCTAGGGTAGGCAAGGTAGGCGACGCCTACCTTATAAATATACAGATGAAAAATATTTATCAATTTTATTATATTTATTAAGTTTAAAAATATTTAGTTTCATAAAATAATTACTATATTTATTAATTAATATATATGATTTTGCAAAAAAAAAAAATTTGAAACACTTCAGAACCTCGTATTTATAAAGTAAAGGCGATATTTTTCTTTGCCTATTTACTGCCTGTACTCCACACTCTGCTGCCCACATTTCTAGACAGTCGCGCATGCGCACAGCAGTGATAGCTAGCGCTATAAGTCGAACGGTTAGGCGATGAACTAAGTAGCCTATGCCTCCGATGACAAGTGCTACCGTAGAGTGCAATTTCTCATGTTTAAAACTCATAAAAAATTATTTAAGAAACTCAATGTCGCAGGAAAGGTCTTCTCTTTCGTTGTTATCAATAGAAAAAGATTTATTAGTTCAAATTTCGAAACAAGATAACTTCACAGATCAAATTATTGAATTATTTTCTAAATTAAAAGATAGGCGAATAGATTTAATTTACAAAAATAAATAAATACGCCTTTTTTCTTTCTTTTTTTCTATTTTTCGTAAGTAATATATATATATTTGTCGCCTACCCAGTTGTCTCGGTCACGAGCCGCCACTGAAGGAGAATGGTATTTTTCAACAGAAAATACAAAAAAATGATTTTCGAAAAAAGTGAGTTAGACACTTTTCTACTGAGAGCGTCGATATGTATATTAACATATACATATAGGTAACAGAAAGTAATATATATATATATATATATATATATATATTACAGACTGCGATTACAGACTGCAAGACTGCGACCCCGTAAACAAACCATCCCAACAATTCCACCCTAATTCCATACTCTTGAAAATGGCTCCAAAAGGAGAGCCGAAACGTCGAGTAAATCTCAACATCACACGCGACTCAACCCGAGAAAACTTATCTTCGCATATATTATATATATATATATATATGTTCTTGAAGGTTTCCGCGACCGGATGTATGCGAAGACAAGTTTTCTCGGGTTAAGTCGCGTGGGGTGCTGAGATTTACTCGACGTTTCGGCTCTCCTTTTGGAGCCATTTTCAAGAGAGAAGGAAGTTAGGGAGGTAATGGTGGAGGGGGTTGTTTACGGTTACTCTACGGTTTACTCTCGGCCTGGGGAGTAGGCAGGTTGAGACCCCGGGAACCAAGAGCTAACACCCCGACTTGGGGAGTAGGCAGATTGAGGCCCCAAAGTCAACCCAAACCAAACACAAACCCGATTACACAGAACCAACCACTGTCCATTCCTCAGAGACAAACCCAGACCTCTGAGGCATCCACCAAACACACCACCAACACACCGACTTGGGGAGTAGGCAGATTGAGGCCCCGTAGTCAACCTAAACCGAACACAATTACACACACCCAACCTTCCTCCAGTTCTCAGAGACCAATCCACGCCTCTGAGTCATCCACCAAATTGACCTGGGGACCAGGAAGACTGCGACCCCGTAAACAACCCCCCTCCACCATTACCTCCTAACTTCCTTCTCTCTTGAAAATGGCTCCAAAAGGAGAGCCGAAACGTCGAGTAAATCTCAGCACCCCACGCGACTTAACCCGAGAAAACTTGTCTTCGCATATATATATATATATATATATATATATATATATTTAGACAAATGTTGGATTCATGCCAAAAATTAAATGTCGAGATTTTGATGGATATACACGTTTTGAGGTCCCCTGAATCCAAAAAAGTGGTTTTCGCGACATGGTTTGTCTGTCTGTTTGTGTGTGTCTGTGTTTAATTTTAAGCATGAATGCATTGAGCCATGGGCGTACCCAGGATCAAATCTAGGGGGGGGGCATGGTCAGATCATGGTCGTCCAGGGGGGGGCAGATCATAGTCGTCCAGATTGTGACATAGCTATTTTTTATATAGAGGGGTAAAGCCTTCGAATTAAAGGCCTAAAAACCCTCGAGTCCTAACAAAAAGAATCATTCCCCGTCGCCAACCACCAATTTTGTTTCGTTTCATCACTTTATAAACATTTAATTTTTTTTTTTTTGCTTCTAGGGGGGCAGCTGCCCCCTGCCCCTCGCTGGGTACGCCCATGCATTGAGCTAGGAGGTAGAAATTTTATATTCAAATTAGGCACTCCCCCCCCCCCCTTCGAGGCGTGAAAATAAGCTTTTAATCAAAATCGGCCAAAAAGTACTAGTACTTTTCTGATGTACTTTTTCAGTTTCTCAAAATTCGCTCCAACGGTTTTGATTCAAATTCAAAAATCAATTATTTTTTAGATGCTCTTTAAAAAGTATATTCTCATTTTGCCATTTAAATCTTCGGACGACCACTTTACTCTTGTAAACTTCGTAGAAAAGAAATGGTTGCCATGGTAACAAAATATAAATATTTTCCCGTACTTATAAATTTTACATCTTGAAATTCGAAAGTACCGTACTGTCGGAAACTAATCATATCTCGATACAAAAAATCTGGTGTAGCAAGCACACCAGCAGTACACAACTTTCTCTTGACGAAGGGTAAGAGAAAGTTGTGTGCTGTGCGACCAGTCACACCAGATTTTTTTCTATATTTTGTGATTAGGCTTATACATTTTTTGTAGTGTGGGTTTATTGAATATATTTTGCTTTGATTCAAAAAAGGGAAAATAATATAATTTAAATTAGGATTTTTACCTCAATTAATCTTTCAAATTAGAAACAAATCAAGTTTTTAAAAAAAATATTTTTTAATAATATATTATCTGAATGAATTGTGTAAAAATTATAATTTAAATTACAGTATATTAATTCCCCATTTGAAGCAAAGCAAAATATATATACTATACTATACTTTTTTTAAACACTCACACACATCCACACAGCCTTTTCGACAACTCAATTAGACTTTTACGATAACCGGTATTTGGGGTCCAGGCATTCTTATTTACATACTATATTTAAATATGAGAAATAGCTCAGGGGCCCACACGTTGCGGGTACGTGGATGGCGACCACGAGCTGCCCTAGCCAGGACTGGCAGTACTTCTGTTCTTTGCATGTCAGTCTCTTCCCTTTTATATTTTCAACAGCCGTCAGACCGTGTGACGGGCCGGCCTGTTCTTTTCCGTCCTGATCGCAAAAACCCATGAACCGCCGACCCCGCACAGCGGGATTTAAGGCGAAGAAAGAAGAAGAAGAAGATTTAAATATGAGAAAAGACTACGGGATAAATAAAACAATTATTTAATAAAATAATCTTTATTGGATATTTAAAATATCATGATAGAATATTTATAAAAAACAATAAATAAATATTTCTTTGTTTCAGAATTGAGGCCTTGGGAAAAAAAAAAAATCAAGTGAGGCACCATTATTATCAAAGAAACAGCACAAATGCAAATGGACGTATTTTTAAAATAATACCAGAAAGCAAACAAAGCAAGTCTAAAAGACTTGCTTTGTTTGAATTCACCTCGAGCAAGAAGCCAGTCGATTGAATTCATCTCTCTGCTTTTCTTCCATTGCGATTCTATTAGTGGGAATAAAACATCACACGCACCCCTCATCTCTTAATTAAAAGGTATTTATAATTTGCATATTTCATTTTCATAAAGGTTTAACATTTAATTGTTATATTTTTATATTTTCTAAGTTATAAAATTATCTATTATTTTTAATAATGAAACCATAAGGTAAGGGGATGTACATTTCCCATTTCAATTAAAATAGTGTATTATTATTTTTCCTTAAAATAAGTAAAAAAATCGTTTGACAATATTATTTTTTCCTTTCTACACACAAATATATGTATCTTATTTTGTAAGAAAAAATTGAATATTTTTTATCTTTTACAGAGGCATGGTTATTGCTAGTGATTGACTTCTCCCCTTCTCGCTGGAGGATCCCCATCTCAGCGCATTTCGCACTCTACATTCTGCACTATGTAAGTCCTGACAATCAAATTATTTCAATTTATCATTTCATATCACAAATAATAATTGCATTTTTCTGGAAAAGGTCATTCCCGCTCTTTTAAAAAATTTGGCTTACTAACCTCCCCCACCCCCCTTATTTTATGAAATTTATCATTAAATCTATAGAACTCAGTCTCCCTCCCTTTTTAATCTGTTAATATTTCCTTTTGAACGGGACTGTAGCTTTTTTTTTTAAAGTATGTTTTGTCCAAAATTATTTGTTTTAATTAACAATAAACTATTTACAAATTTCTTCTTGCAACTTCTCATTCTAGCCCCCGGGTCTGGCGTAGTAGGTAAGCGTGCCACCCTCCTATACTCAAACGTCTGCGGGTTCGGACCCAGGCAGTCCGATGATTTTATTTAAGCCATTTGGATACCAGATGGCTTAAATAGAAATGCCCCTGAACCCCAAATTGGATAGCTAATTAGAACGGTTATCGTCAAAATAGTCTTATATGGCCTAAGTTGCCGAAAAAGACTGTGTGAATGTGTGTGAGTGTGAGGTGTGAATGAGAAAAAAGTGTGAATGTTTTTTTAAAAGAAAAAAAAACTTCTCATTCTTTGGGAACTTCCTCATCTGGGAACGTCGGAAAAGTATTTCGAATTAATGATTAAAAAAATTCTAAGAGGGATGGAAATGAAAAATTACGTTCATAATTGGAAAATACAAACGGCTTGGTTATATTACCCGCTGAATTTTATTTTTTATCTCGTTTAAAAGAAAAAACTTGTAAATTAGCCCGAAGAAGTATTTTTTTTTTTTTATTTGATTTCATTTCTAGTCGTGGGTCGGATATTTTAGTTTCGTTTTAAATGGGGAATTATTATAATTTAAATTGGGATTTTTACCTCTATTAATTCAGATAATCGGTTATTAAAAATAATTATAAAAATTGATTGGTTATTATAAACTGTTTTTGGGGAAAACATGTGCGACTAGGAGTTTGTCTGGAGAGGTCTCGAGCAGCCCGAGGCAGCCAACCGTGGGCTACCTTGGTTTGCACACAGCGGGCATTGAAGGTGTGGATCTGGACAAGTGTAAACTTGGACTGCATCGAATATTTATATTCATCTCAAATATTTTCATTTTTAAGGTCAGTAATGTTATCTTATATTTATTTAATTGATTCAGGACTATTATTTTAAATAAATTCATTAAATAAAAACAAAACAAATATTATAAACTTGTGTTCTAACAAGTTAACCTTTTATAGTGTCAAATTTTATTCTCATTTTTAATACTTCAACCTTTTAATCATGCCAATATTCATTTTTCTATTTAAATTCGTCATGCAAAATTATATAAATTCACCCAAATGAGATCATTTCCGTTTTACATTAATTGATTCACTTTTTTCTCAAATTTGACAATCAATCTGTTCAATTTTCTTTTATTTTAAATTAGTTTAAATAATTATGAGTTTTGTTTTAAATAATTTTTTCTTATTTCATTATTTACGAGTTTGTAAAATTATTATTAATTAATTTTTTTATTCTAAATCTCTTTCATAAGTTTAAATCGAAATTAGAGTTCTGATAATGAGGATTGAATAGGGAAAA
>JAKCPI010017535.1:0-28980 GCA_023213315.1 Euborellia annulipes | reverse complement strand
AATCTGCTATATCTGGTGGCACAGCACACAACCATCTCTTACCTTCGGCTAGAGAAAGTTGTGCTCTGTGCTTGAGGTGAATGGGTAACTTACATATAAAATTTCAAACTCGTAGCTCATTTCCTTCATGGTTAAAATTAAACATATAGACCATGTCGCGAAAATCACTTTTTTGGATTCAGGGGACCTCAAAACGTGAAGATCCATTAAAATCTCGACATCGAATTTTTGACATGAATCCAATACTTTCTCTCTCTATATATTAAAATGTATATAGAGGTAAGAGAAAGTAACAACTTAAGCCGACCGCCACAGCCAAGCTGCTAATAGTTCGCTCTATCGGCACGCAAGCGCCACTAATCAAAGACGCCTTGTGCATATGCAAACATTTGCACAGGCAGGAGAATATGAATGCCTAGTTCATAGGGAAACACACGGCCTCACATTTTAATGTTTTTATATTTTATCTTTTATGAAAAATTTATCCCCTCTATCCAGAAATATGTTATGCATCCGAAAAAAATCAAATAAAACTAAAATTAAATATTTTTTTTTTCCTTGGGGCTATTTAATTGGCGCGTCTCGGAGTGCTAATTTTGGGACTTTCCAGTGGCCACAATTTTGAAGCTATCAACCTCAAATTTTTTAAAATTAAAGCTATTTAAAATGTCTACAACTCATAGAAGCCCTTTTTTTGATTTTCGTAAAAATAATTTTTTTTTTTTAGATTAATCGCATTAAATAAAAGATATTTTGAAAAATTCGCTCTACAACTTAAAGATAATTAAAATAGTAATCTTTGTGTTAAAAAAATAATTAATATTTTGCCTTTAATTAATTTGCTGGGACCTTTCAAATGAAATGTAATAAAACGCTTGTATCCCTAAGGGAAAAACTAACGCCATCTCTTGCCGCCTAGACTAACTCGGTAGTCAATCGTCTTCTAACTGTTATTCGTTCGAGACACACACCTTAAGGGACTTCAGAAGGATACATGAGCATTTTACATAATTTAATACTTTTGACTTTCTCTTACCTCTATATATATGTTAATATATAGAGAGAGAAAGTATTGGATTCATGTCAAAAATTCGATGTCGAGATTTTGATGGATATACACGTTTTGAGATTTTCGCGACATGGTCTGTCTTTGAATAAAATATCCTAAGAATGAAAAGAGCAAGAGGTTGAAATTTCATATTTAAGATACGCATCCCCCTGGCACGTGACACGAAGATTTTGAACAAAATCGACCAAAGAGTACTAGTACATTACTGATTCACTTTTTCATTTTTTTTTTTTCGATTTTCTCGAAATTCGCTCCAACGATTTTTTTTTTAAATTCAAAAATATATTATTTTTTAGATGCTCTTTAAAATGTATATTCTCATTTTGTCATTGAAATCTTCTGAAGACCACTTTACTCTTGTTCTCCATAGAAAAGATAGGAGAAATGGTCGCCATGGTAGCAAAATATAAATATTTTCCCACACTAGTAAATTTTACATCTAGAATTCTAATATATCAGCGGAAACTAAATATATGTGGACTCAAAAAAAAAATTCTGGCGTGACAAGCACAGAACACAACTTCCAAGATAAGAGAAAGTTGTGTGCTACTGCGACCAGATTTCTTTTTCTTACCACTTCTATTTCCATTGAGGGTGTAAATTTTTTTTTTTTTTTTTTGTTAAAATTTGATATCTCTTAAGACCCTTGTCAGATTTGACGACAGCTGCTCTGAATTAAGAAAAAATAAAATAAAAAAAGAATGCGGCGTTGTAGGAAAAAGAAAGTAGTAAAGAGACAGAGTGAGAGAGGGTCAAAGTTTCCGGCCTGCTCGGTCAAGATCAGCTAACAAGCAACTTCCGGTTGGAGCCAGCAGATGGCACGCGTGCCGGCAATTACTTTTATTAACAAAATATTTAGATTAATATTGATGCCTATTACTTGACTAAATAAAAAGACTGGTGTGACTGGCCGCCCAGCATACAAATGGGCCTGATATTCGAAAGTGTTGCGTCATGTACTGACACTCAAGCTATGTGATGCGAAAAGTGAAAAATGACCCCTTGTCTGCGAAATAAAATTATCGGTACGGACATTTTAATCGAATTAGATAAAAAATATCGATTTTTGGATTCGATTAAATACGATTCTTCATTATTTCCTATACAGGTTTATTCGGTAATTTTAGTGATGAGAATCCGATAAATATTACAAAATAATCCATTTAATAACCTTAAATAGATTGAGGAGGATGGATAAATAAATCCGGATAAATTTATTCGGATTAGGTGATTCCGTGATAGGTCAACGTTTCGGGTTCCAAACGGCTCCTTCTTCAGGACCATACGGTGTCGAGAAAACAATTAGCCCTCAATTTTGTCTCAATAATATCCACCAGGCTGCCCCCTATCTTCATCGCGCAACCTTAAATAGTTGTTCCTTGTGTTTACATGCGTTTTGCTCGAAATATCGTTTTTTACTTTCACTTATTATATCTATGTTACGTCGAATCGACGAAATTACTTATTTCATAAAATTGGCAAAAATTTGCCGTTTTCCTGAATTCGGCAAGCCCTCTGCCTAGTTCACGTATTAGGCAGTAATTTTGCCTTCCTTGGGGGCCCACATCTTGTGGGTACGTGGATGGCGACCACGGGCTACTCAAGCTGGGACTGGCAGTACTTTTGTTCTTTTGTAAAAATCCGCCCAAAAAAAGATAATTTTGGCCGCTTTTTTTCGATTTCAGCCCACTGTGCGACGTTGGGTATAGAAGGTAGACACGCTACCAACTACTCCAAGCCCTGGGGGCTTGGCTTATGTAAAATTTGAAAAATATTTATTAATATTTCAACAATATACTGGATTTGTTGCCTTTTCATTGTTATATTTAATATATATAATCAACTAGCAAACTTGCCCTCGGGGCTTGGTGTAGGGGTTGGCGTGCTAACCTCGTATACCAAAAGTCGCGGGTTCAGACCCCAGGCCCCATTTGGATACCAAATGGCTTAAATAAGAATGCCTGGACCCCCAATAGATATTATAAATAATAACGGTTATCGTCAAAATCTTGAATGACCTAAGTTGCCGAAAAGACTGTGTGAATGTGAGTGTGAATGAGAAAAAAAAAAAAACTAACAAACAAACTTATCCAACAGATAGCAAATCATCGATATAGTAAACAGTTTTTCACATATAATTAACTACCTGAGGAATTAAAAAATTTTTTGAGAAGTTACCCAGCTAGCAGAACCTCGTCAAAATGACGTCCGAAATTGGTCATAACTGGTCAAAAGACGTCAAATGATTAATTAAAACCCCTAAACTAAAACGTCTTTTTTGTAACGTCTTTAAAACGTGCAAAATATCACATTATAAAGACGTACCGATCAGGGTACCGATACGACACTTATTATTACTTTCTCTTACCTCCATATTTTTATTTTAATACGCATGCGCACACATTTCGCGCATGCACATGCATTTCGCGCATGCGCAACTGTTAGCACACACAAAGGAACGTACCGGTTCAGTTAGTGACAGTCTATTTTCTATGGTGGCAGTTAATGAAGTCATGTCTTTTATTGCTGTTGAATTTATAACTAATGATGATCCTGTAATGGCTATAGTCTGTAACATTGTCTTTTATATAATAGTGTATAGAAAATCGCGTTTTTACAAAAGTATTAAGGCTCAAACAGACAGAACGCGAAATTCGCGTCGCTTGGCGTTTTTCAACGCCGCGAAAGGGCGCGAAATGTTGTTTAAGGCAAGACTGTATCATCCCCGTCACACAGGGGGCGAACTTACGCGGCGTAAACGCTCTCTTTCGCGCGACAGCTTTTTTCGAGTTGTACAAATTTACAACTCTTTCGCGCGAACAGGCGAAATTATCAAGATGAGTAATGAAATAAAAAAACATAGAGTTAAAAACACTTGTTCTTTCGCCTCTAACTAAATAAAAGTAAATAATATTATATTAAAGTTTGCAATCTATAAGACTGGTTCACACTAAAAATATTAATATTATATTAAAGTTATATTATAGTCTATATTTAATAAGACTGTAATAAATATGCTTTTTGTTGGAAGCCAATCTATGATTAGTAAAAAGTCCGAATCGAGGTAATTGAATAGTATTATCTTATTCTAATTTACAAGCCTCGAAAAATATTTAATCAAAGTTATCATTAATAAAATAAGATTTAAATAAAATCTAATTTTGCAATGATATTCTATTTCTTTCGTAATATAATGCTTTATTTATAAAATATTTATAAATTCATTAAATAAAGGTTGTTGAAACATATACACAATACCGGACCGTACGCCCAGATTACGCTTCCTGTGTGGCTTAGCAAAAACGCCTTACGCCGCGAAATGCGCGCGTAGCCTGAGCGTCGCGAATTTCGCCTTCTGTCTGTTTGAGCCTATAAAATAAAATATCGATGTAGGTACTAATTAAAATTAAAAATTGAATAACTAAATCTCTCAATTATTATTTTATAATTAGTCATATATATATTAAATTTCAACTTTCCTATTTTTGTCATTTATATGGATAGAGAAGAGATGTATTTATTTGCTAAAATAATGTGTTTTATAATTATACTATTTATACAATTTAATTTTATATGCGAGTTAGTTTCTTATTTTTTTATCCATCAGGTTATAAAAAGGTCAAAAAAAATTCACGGAATCACGTTTTTTTGACGTTTCAAAATGTCGTCATCGGTCTGTGACATTAGTCCGTGATTTTTAGGTCATTTTGTCGTCAAACATAACGTCATTTCTGGTCATCTCTGACCAGTTTCCGACGTCATTTTGACGGGTCTCTGCTAGCTGGGTAGCAACTTAATAATCAAAGCATCATTTATAAAATTTTATTAAAAATTAAAATAATTATTATTTAAAGTGAATTAATTTTTTAACAAAAATGTTCAAAAGAATAAATAATTTCCTAATTTCACCCTTTAGCCGAACTTTAGGTCTTTGCTAACTAGGGCTGTTATTTAATCATATAAATAGCTTATCTACTTAGAGGAGTGGTCATAGTTCAACTAGCTTATCCGAGGGATGTGAAGCAACCGGCTGTTAATATAATAAATACTGTAAAGAAAGAATTGGTTTAAACTTGAAGAAAGGAAAGGAAAAGAGTTTTTTCCTTTTCTCAAGTGTTTCTTTCCTTCCAATTGGACAGTTGAGAAGTTGATGGATTGCGTGGCATTTGTTGTTATGCTTGATTGGGCTGGATCTTCTCTTCTCTCTTTCTTTTCCCCATCCCACTCCGAATGAATTTAATTAATTATGATGTAACATCCGCTGGACATTTTAGAATCTTCAAATACCGTAATAACGCTTATGTGTTAATTGAATCAAAACTCATTATGTGTTTGCTTTGCAATTTAAAACAAAAATCTGAGCACACACCAGATTTTTTGTATTTACTTAATTTCAAAATGTGAATTTTTCAAAAAATTTCTGAGAATGAATAAACACAGGGGAAAAGATTGGTGATTTTGGTACTGGGTATTTTGAGTTATTCGTGGGTAGCCCTGATTCCAAAAAAGCCATCAGTTATAGAGATATAGAAAAAATTATATTTTAATAGAAAATGTGCTTTTATTTTGAATATTCTAGATTTTTTAAGGCGTCAACCCTTAAGAGGGCTCGGGACCGAAGGTGTTACGCATGTTTTTCCCGATAAGATGGCGTAGTGTGTCATAAAAAGTATGCCCAAAAAATCAAGTAATTCAAAAATTTGCCAAGAGATGTCAGAATGGTAGCTAATAATATTTAATGCATTTGGTTGATTTTCATTGATCTTTTAACAATAAATACTTTATAAATGTTATTATATATTATGTATCTTTTATAAAAGCATAAAAATATATAAATATAGGCTATTAGGGGATCATCTGTTAGACTAGCCTGCCATCTATTGCAAGAATACTGAACTAATTTGACAGTTGATTTTTAAATAAATCATCTAAGCTTATTTTAAAAATTTCTTAATTAATATGTGATTAATAATAACAATAAATTCATTTTTAAATTTAAAAAAAAAATTAAAGATTATTGGGACAGATTGTTTTTTTGTATTTGCTTGATAACAAAAAAATTAATTACGATAATTTTTTAATAAGACATTAAAAAGATTATAGCTCGATGTCCCAATAATCTCTTATGAATTTAATTCATTTAAAAAAAAACCGCATTGAAAAATTCCTTATAATAGTTTAGTTTTTTTTTTTAAGTACGTTTAGACGTCGCTCCTGAACGCCCTTAAAACAATGAATGAATGGAGGAGCAGCGGGTGACCTATGGCCTTGTCAAGAGGGTCATTCAATCTCTCGTTTTGTTTGCACTTGGAACGCGCGATTCAATTAAATCAAATGAGATAATTAGAGCGGAGCTGACCTCCTCTTATCTTTTTGCTTGAATCTTTTGGTTGGCGACGTCACCTCCTCCATCATTCGAATGGATCACGCAACCACTCGCTCTCTCTCCCTTTCATTTATTTCCCATTTATCTTGAGTTGTGTGTTGTTTATAATCCCTCAGCCGAAAAAAAAATAAAAATGTTTTGTGAGTTATTTTTTTTCTACTTACAAACGGACATTCCATTGATTAGATTAAATTCCAAAAATAATAATAATATGAGGGTTGATTTTTACTTTCTCTTACCTCTATATATGTTAATATATAGAGAGAGAAAGTATTGGTTTCATGTCAAAAATTCGATGTCGAGATTTTGATGGATATACACGTTTTGAGGTCCCCTGAATCTAAAAAAGTGATTTTTTTTTTTAAATGAATTAAATTCATAAGAGATTATTGGGACATCGAGCTATAATTTTTTTAATGACTTATTAAAAAATTATCGTAATTAATTTTTTTGTTATCAAGCAAATACAAAAAAACAATCTGTCCCAATAATCTTTAATTTTTTTTAAGTTTAAAAATGAATTTATTGTTATTATTAATCACATATTAATTAAGAAATTTTTAAAATAAGCTTAGATGATTTGTTTAAAAATCAACTGTCAAATTAGTTCAGCATTCTTGCAATAGATGGCAGGCTAGTCTAACAGCCGATCCCCTATATTAGCCTATATTTATATATTTTTATGCTTTTATAAAAGATACATAATATATAATAACATTTATAAAGTATTTATTGTTAAAAGATCAATGAAAATCAACCAAATGCATTAAATATTATTAGCTACCATTCTGACATCTCTTGGCAAATTTTTTAATTACTTGATTTTTTGGGGATACTTTTTATGACACACAACGCCATCTTATCGGGAAAAACATGCGTAACACCTTCGCTCCTGTTAAATTTCAAACAATTGACGCCAATCTACTTATCTCTAAAAGTTTTTGAGATATGATGATTGAAAAATTTACATGCTTTTCAGAAATGATACAATTTTCAGATTTCACTCAATTTTGACCCCGGTACCTCTTCATATGTGAGAAAGACACGCAATCCGTTTCTTCCCAATCAATTTCACCTTCAATTACAAGGCAAACTGTTTTTATAATCTCTATATTAGCAGCAATCGAATGCAAATGGCTCTTGCTCTCTTGTTGTTGTTGTTGTTGTGTTGGAGATGCTAAGTGACCATCTTCTCTCTCTCTCTCTTTCTGAGAGAGAGATCAAAGAGCTCTGCCTGCTGCCTCCCTGGCAATTTATCGCCCGGGGGCTCCATCGATTACCTCTTTAAAAGAATTCCTTTTTGGTCAATCGATTTGCATTCACAAATAGGATCTTCACTCATATTGCAATAAAAATTTTTTTTATTTATCCCAACGACTCAAGATCGAAAGAAATTAACTTGTTTCATGTGCGCTTTCTATTTTGAAACTTGCTTAAAGAATTTTATTTTAAAGTGGAACTTTTATTTGATGGCCTCAAATTTTTTTCGCTCTTCTATCAGCATGTCGCGTTACAGGCCGTGACGCCACAAGCCTGACGTCACAAGCCGTGACGACACAAATAGGAAAGTTGAAATTTAATATATATGACGAATTATAAAAAAATAATTGTGAGATTTAATTATTCAATTTTTCAATTGATAAAATATAATTTTTAAAATAATTTAAAATGATTCAAATCTTCAATTGCTAAATAAATATTGTTCTCAGTTTTTAACACTCGTCTATTGATTTCCCATTTTCCAATTATTAAGTTAAGATTAAAAACGCGATTTTAATACCCTTAATTGAATAATTTTCTGAAAATTTTCAGTTAAACGCCTACGATCCGAAAAAAAAGTTTCACTTGCATCGTGCTTTCATAAAACCACACAATGATTTTAATCATTGACTCGTTTATAATTCGTTAATAATTCTTATATTTGCGCCAATGAATAATTTTTTAAAAGGTAAAGAACTATAGAATAACGTAAATAAACGTTTTTTGTATTCAGGGATAGTAAAAAGTTTTTAAGGGTGTCCAAAATTAATAAAAAGTGGAAAAATTTGATTTTATTAAACTTTTAGTCGTGTTTTACTCAAGAGTGGATCCAGAGGAAATTCTCGGAAGGGAGGGGGGGTAATCTGGTGTGACTAGACGCACAGCACACAATTTTTTCTTAATTTGGGTAATTAAAGGCCTCTAAAATAACCTTAAACTGGGTAAAGATGATGTTATTATTATAAAACTGATAAACATGAGGGGAATAATCAATAAATTAAAGGAAGTATTAAAAAAACTATTCATATACTTAATGTACACAAATCAAATTTTCAAGTATTAATTTTTAAAATTTTACATTAAAATTTTTTTCCGAAAAAGGTATATTTCTTAAGTCTCGGGGGGCGGGGGGGGGGGGGTAACCTCCGGCACCATAATCATTGTTGGTCTCAGTAAAGTTTTCCAATTATGACAAAAATCTAACGCAAGTGTTATTTTAAATAAATTTTTTCTATATAAACCCATTATGATTCCATGATGAGATTTATTTCATCTTGAAACCTTTAAACAAGGATTATTTTAAAAATTTTTCAAAATTTTTAAAAACGGGTGCATTTTGAGAAAAATTAATTAAAATTTTTGATTTTGAAATAAAAAAAACCCCCCCCCCCCCTAAAAAAAAAAAATTATTACCACTCCTATTGTGTTGAATATTATTGGAAAGGGCATCTAAAAAGCTCTAAAATGACACCTCGTTCATCTCCCTAAGAGATATTATAGAAATTCTCCTTAAGTGGTGTTGCTGAAGTTGTAATTCCAAATATTTCGGCACTCCTTCTTCAGTGAGGAGAAATCCACTGAAGGAGTGCCGATAGGTTTCCGAAATATTTGGAATTATTGCCTTGCTAACTAATAAAAAATTGCTGAAAATATAGCGTTTTCTTTCTCAAATATTATAGTAATTTAAACGAATCGATTTTTTGCCAACTTTGACATACCATATTTCTTAAACGAGTTGAGATATCAAGTTAAAGTTGGGGCTTTTTCTTAGTCTCTATTTACTGTATCAATGATTCAAATTTTATAGAAATCTGGGAAAAAGTGTGTTAATTTGACGTCATCAATATCGTTGGTTTAGACACCTGATACATGTATATTTTGTTATATAGTGCTAGGTGAAATGTTATTCACTAAATATACCCTCTACATAAAAATAGAATAGAATATTCTAATATTACTTTCTCTTACATCTATATATATGTTAATATATAGAGAGAGAAAGTATTCGATTCATGTCAAAAATTCGATTTCGAGATTTTGATGGTTATACACGTTTTGAGGTCCCCTGAATCCCAAAAGTGGTTTTCACTACATGATCTGTCTGTCTGTGTGTGTGTGTTCAATTTTAAGCATGAAAGAATTGAGCTAGGAGGTTGAAATTTTATATTTAAGTTAAACACCCCCTGGGACCGGAAAAATAAGCTTTTAATCATAATCAGGCCAAGAGTACTAGTCATAGTGTCACTTTAAGGTATTTGTGTTCAAACCCCCAACCCTTCGATGATCTACTAGTTTTCATAAATACAAGTTATTTTTCTCTCATTATTTCATATATATTAAATAGTATAAATATAATAATTTTTCTACTTAAAAAAAAAAAAAAAATTAAATAAAACGCAAAAATTCGAGAAAATTCAGAATTTTTCAATTGAAAAAATTGATTTTTTTTTTCTTTATAAAAAATTAAAGCCCTTAAAATTATTCTTAAATTCGCAAATGAAAAAATAATAATTTTATAAAAATAGAATAGAATATTCTAATATTACTTTCTCTTACATCTATATATATGTTAATATATATAGAGAGAAAGTATTGGATTCATGTCAAAAATTCGATGTCGAGATTTTGATGGATCTTCACGTTTTGAGGTCCCCTGAATTCCAAAAAGTGGTTTTCGCAACATGATCTGTCTGTCTGTGTGTGTGTGTTCAATTTTAAGCATGAAGGAATTGAGCTAGGAGGCTGAAATGTTTTATTTAAGTTAAACACCCGCTGGGACCGTGAAAATAAGCTTTTAATCAAAATCGGCCAAAGAGTACTAGTACTTTACTGATGTACTTTTTCACAAAATTCGCTCTAACGATTTTGATTAAAATTCAAAAATCAATTATTTTTTAGATGCTCTTTAAAATGTATATTCTTATTTTGCCATTAAAATCTTCTGAAGACCAGTTTACTCTTGTAGTTCATAGTAGAGATAGTAGAAATGGTTGCCATGGTAACAAAATATAAATATTTTCCCATACTTATAAATTTTACACCTTTAATTTTAATATATCGGCGGAAACTAAATACATGTCGACACGAAAAATCTGGAGTGACAAGCACAGGACACAACTTTCTATTACCGAAGGTAGGAGAAAGTTGTGTGCTGTGCGACAGTCACACCAGATTTTTTTTTACCATATACAATGATAAATTCTTTTAACCTTGTTCAAGCTTGGCCTAAGCACTTTTTTTTTTAGTGTTAATTTAATATCACATTTACACATTCGAGCGCAAATGTATAAAACGAGCGAATCAAGGACAATTTTGTTCATTATGAGCCTCATCACTTGATTATTTAATTTGGCATCACCCTTGCTCTAGAAACATATATTTTCCTCGCACAATTGTCATTATCCGGTTTGGTTTTAATATTGAAATATATTAACTCGTCTCTCTATTCTACTTTGCAATTGAGAGAGACAGAGAGCACGTTAAATTAAAAACGAACGATTAGACAAAAAAAAAAAAAAATCAATCTCTTTCTTTTGCTATCTATTTTAAAATCTCTCAGATTTGAAAATCAAGATTCATGATCACGAAGGAAATGTGATATAAAAAAAAATAGAAGGCAATCCTCTTCCTTTGCAGCCCACACGCGAGCACGCAAAGTGGACTAAAATTATCTCCAATTCAATATAATATTTAAGAACGGGGACATTTATCAATATCGTTTAAATAAGAGAATCAAAGAGAGAGAAAATGACGTCACTGTCGAGACTAAAAGGAAATAAAGATTAATTTGATTTTTTTTTTTTTTTTGAAGATCATAATAATTCAGATTTTTTAATTTTTATCTTGATTCTAACTGTTTTAAAGATAATTATTTCACTTGCTTTTAAATAGAAAAATAAAAATAAAAATTTAATATATATGATGAATTATAGAATAATAATTGTGGGATTTAATTATTCAAATATTAACTTTAATTATCTATTATTTTATTACTTTTACTATTAGACCAGGCGCTGGAGGTAGTTGCAGGGCCGGATCTAGGGGGCGGGGGCAGAGGGTGCACGTGCCCCGGGCGGCAGATATTAGGGGGGCCGGCGACAATTAAAGAAAGATAAAAATTTTTGGTTACTCAAGTGGCAAAAATTTAGTGTCCAAAAAAAAAAAAAAAAGGAAAAATATTTTTTCCAGAATGGGAAAAATTAAGGTTCCGCGCAAGAGAAAATGTTCCGCAGGTGGCACACGAAAAATTATTTTGGTTCCGCGGACGACAAAAATTCAGTGTCTCTAAAAAAAAAGGAAAAATATTTTTTCGGACGGGAACATTTGGTTCCGCGAAAAAAAAAAAAAATTTTCCCAGAAAAATTTTTGAGATCAAGGAAAATTTTAAGGAGGGGGCGGCAAATAAAATTTTGCCCCCCCCCCTAGTTCCGGCCCTGGGTAGTTGAGTGTGCAAAATGTGAGGACCGAATTCTGACAATGGATTTGGGCTAAGATTAGCTCCCAGAATAAGGATCCGGATCTTGCCGGGCCAATTTTTGGTCAAATTTTTTTTTTTACCCCCACCCCTGTTATTTGTATAGGAAATCAATGGAATACGTGCTAAGATAATGGGAAGACCTGCAATGATGGTCAAATTCTTAACTTAAAGCCTTAAACAATGAAAAAACTATCTTGTCAGCAACTGCGGTGGTCCTCTCTAACCCCTTCACCTCCTTTCTCTCTCTGTGTTATAAATTTAAATGTACAGTGAGTGACAATATTAAGTCCCACCCATGCGTTTTCTACTTGTGATTATAAAAGAAAATGAAAATTTTTATTGGAAATTTTCAGGTTCTACGTTCCATTCAAAAATTTATAATATTTTTTTTTAAACCAATGAAATAATCACAAGTAGAAAACGCATGGGTGGGACTTAATATTGTCCCTCACTGTACGGCCTCAAAATCATGCACATAGCTGGCGACAAGATAGTATTTTTAAATGTTTGAAGTACCAGGGAGTTTTGACTGCTTATTCTGCAGCCGTTCTCAATACTTTAGATAATAAATTTTATCTTTGTTTGCAGGGGCGCCGGAACGAATTTGAATCTGGGGGGGGGGGCAAAAAAATTTTTTTAGAAAATTAAAATAATTTAATATGTTCAAAATAGTATAAAACAAAAACAAATCTACTATAAAGCTTTCAAAATTTTAAATAAAATCACAATTTTATTAAAATTAAAATTTTAACAAATTTGCTAGTGATTTTATCAAAAAAATTCTTAGGCTATATTTAGACTATTTGAAGGAAATAAATATTTTTAATTTTCTTCTTTTAATTCAATATAAAATGTTTTTAGAAATTAGAAATACAATAGGGTCTATATTGGGATCTATGGGAGAGGCGTGGCTTCACCTGGTGGCAAAAAATGAACTAGCCATTGTAGGATAGAATGGCTGAGCTGATACGCAAGTACTCGTGTTTTATGAGACAAAAAGTTTAATTAAAAATAAAAAATGGGTGTGACGATACAGGAAATTTGTAGGTTTTCTTCTGCCACACTTACTAATAGAAATTTTATTTGTGGAAACAATATTATTGATCCTGGTCATGTTTTAAAGTGAGTAATAGTAATGACAGTTTCAATGACAGACCAAATTCTTGCTTTCTGTTTACAAACAACAAGTTTACGAGAAGAATTTCATGAAATAAATGATCAAATTTTATAATAATAATAACAATTGGGATGGATGCTCGTATAAGGCTGGATTAGGAAGTACCTGCAAGCACATTTGGGGCTGTACTTATATTCTGTAACCGCTATAATTTAGAAGATTTAAAAAATATCACGTGTACAGACAAAAAATGTGTTTGGAGTGCACCACATAAATCAGCTCTTAAAAAAATACGATATGAGAGGCCTTTGGTCGAGCACAATTGTTTTGGAGAAAAACAAGAAAAAGATAGAGGCAAAACTTGAAAAGAAGGCTTCTAAATCTGATAGATTGATTCTTCTACAATAAAATTATTTATAATTTTCACTATACTGTCTTTTTTTTGGAAAAGAATGAAATCGAACCGATTCATGCTTAGATGCATGACTTTTGCACCCATAAACACAAAGTAGATACACATTGCTTTTATTTTTATAAGGAGAAAATTTCATATTTGTGAATATATTAGTGTATGTATGTATTATTTATTAATCTAACAATAATGTTTACTCGTGGGTTATAACTTTTTTTTTTAAATAATACAATTATATCAGATGTTTAAATGTTCTTGTCCCTTATATCACGTTAAACGTATGAAGGTTTACCCTACAATCGCTAGTTCGACTTTAAGCCACCAGGTAGCGTATTGAAATGCTAAATTTCCCAATAAAATATTTTGTAAAAAAATGAATTTCTTACTCTTTTAATTTTTTTTAATTTAGAAGATTTTATTTTTCAAAAATAAAAATGTATCATTTTTAAAAATAAATGAAATAAAAGAAGACATATTGCCCCCTCTGCCCCCCCCCCCCATAGGATGCCAGGGGGGGCAATGTACCCTTGCTCCCCCCCCAGTTCCGGCGCCTATGATTGTTTGACTCCGTCACTTAATTCAAAATTAGTTTATTTAATTTTTCCCCCCTTCCAGGGTAGAGGTATAATTTCCAGCTTTTAAAGAAGGCAAAGAACATAAATACGATTTTTTTTTTAATGATGATGTTTTTGGTTTGAACTATCAATAAGCCCCCATCCCCCTCGTCCACCCCCCCCCCATCATCCAATTAGGTCAGAAAAGGAACGAGTCGAGCGACCTTTTAACAAGGCGTTTGCATTTGAATCTTTTATCACGTTAAAAATACACCAGAGAATGATATTTATAGATACAAAATAATTTCACCTCTTGCTTTTTTTTTGTTTTTTTTTGTTATGTAAATAGAGAAAAGAAAAAATACGTCAATTTGATGTGATTGGATTGTTGTAAAAAGGAGTCATTTGTGCTTTCTGACATCCTGTTTAATAATAATAAGAAGAAAAGCTCGCTTGCTCGCTCGCTCGCTCTGTTGTTAATTAATTAAGTTTAATGAATATTGATGATTTAAAAGAAAGGAATTGCCTCTCTTAAAAAAGTTAAAAATAACATCGGGGGGGGGGGGAAGCTTTTAAAATTCTACTAGATCATAAACAGAAAGACGTTAAATTGCATTTCTTGGAGGATTTTAAGAATGCATTAAAAGGGAAGCTTTATGGATGGGATTATGGTCAATTATATTTAGATTATAATATCAACAAAACGCGTTTAAAAGAATGCCTACAAGATTGTAAAACTTTCCCTCCTTTTTTGCGTCATTGAAACTTTGTTGGCTTTTTAGTTTCTCTTACCTATATATATGTTAATATATAGGATATACGGATATGGATGCAAATGCCCCCTGCCCCCCCCCCAAATGACGCCACTGGGGGACAACACAGAACACAACTTTCAATTACCGAAGGTAAGAGAAAGATGTGTGTTGTGCGACCAGACACACCAGATTTTTTAAATCTTATTCCATTCAATGGATTCTCATAAAATTTGGCTCAATCCTAGAGGCAACACATATTATTATCGTTATGATTTAGAGCTACCGTATTTACGTCTCTTTTCAGGTTTAAGAATGGATTATATGTGTTACCTATCAGGAAAACTCTGAAATTTTAAGAATTTGTAAATAAGTATTAGTGGCATGGACGTAACTAGAGAATTTGGCTGGGGGGGGGGGGCATGGGACCAACTATCCTCCGAACCCGCGACCCCTGGCATACAAGGCAGGCGCGCTACTAACAACACCAAGCCCGAGAGCTTAAAGAATTATCATTGCTATATTCCAATCCAGTGCCTGTTTGAGGATTTGTTTACATTCATAGAATACACAAATACAAAGAATCTATACATTTCCTATATGAGAAATCGTAACTTTAAGAATTAATAACTAAACAAGTTTTAGGAATTTCGTGATGAAAATAATTTTCCTGCAAACCTTAGAAGGTCTTCTTTAAGTATATGAAATTTCGTTTCAAAATTCCAACAGGAAGTTAGTCAAACAGAGTGTGACAGACAGACGGACATTAGCGAATTATGTAAATAGATGAACCCGTTTGAATATAACATTTTGGTAACCGTACAGGACAGAGAAATGAAAATTAGGCCTACAGTAGTTATAGATGATATGATGATTTACGAACGAAACAAGTTTATTTATTTTTTTTAAGGTCTTTTTTGGCATCTAAGGCCATTTAGACCCCATCCCTATTTATTTCAAATGATTTGTAGTCAAATCGAATGAAATAAATTTTTCTCGCTTGGGACGGGAAACGAACCAGGGACTCCGGTGCGAGAAGCTAGTGTCTTCTCTCTGAGCCACGGCTCCCGAAACAAGTTTATATTAAAAAAAAAATATGCAAAAATCTATATATAATAATTGCGGAGTGTCCGTCTGTCACGCTCTGTTTGACCAACTTCCCGTTGGAATTTTGAAACTGAAATTTTCCAATCTTATAGAGGACGTTATGGAGAGTCCCAGGAAAAATACTCGCGTCCCGAAATTCCTATAACTTTTTGAGTTATTAATTCCTCAAGTTACGATTTCTCCCATAGGAAATGTATAGAGAAATATTTAAGTATTCTTTGCAGTTGTGTATTCTTTGAATGTAAACAAAGCCTCAAGCAGGCACTGGATTGGAATACGTAGATGCTAGACGCCGAAGGCCGGCGGCGCGGCTAGTAGTTTGTAATATTGCGAGAAGAATTGTTGTAGAAATAAAATGACAAGGGTCGTCATATGCATTTGCACATTATCACCAGGGTGGCATTTATTTTATATCCAAGAATTAGCCGTACGAAACACTTTGGCAAGGTCGTATTTCAATATGATTGAAATATGGCCTTTTAAAAGAGACCCCGAAGCCGATAATTTTATGGGGGGGGGGGGGAAATTTGGTGTTCGCTCAATGAGCCTACAGGAAACACATTGGACCGTCTCTGGAATTCCCACTGCTCGATATTTTATGATCTCTTTGTAAATTTTGTTTAGACATTTTTTTTTTTTTTTTACCCCTCACATTATAAAGAAATTTAAAAAGAAGTAGTATAATTTTTAGAGAAAATAGGATGATGATATTGATAATAGCAGCGGCGCCGACATCCGGCCCGCTTAACGCTTACCCATGCGGGCGAAGAAAAATAATTTTGAAGAAAAAGATCTGTCTTGGAGTGCTAATTTTGGGAGATTGCGGCCACAATTTTGAAGCTATCGACCTCAAATTTTTTTTAATTAAAGCTATTTAAAATATCTACAAATTATAGAAGCCCTTTTTTTACTTTCTCTTACCTATGTATATATCTATATATATAAAAATCTGGTGTGACTGTCGCACAGCACACAACTTTCTCTTACCTTCGGTAATCGAAAGTTGTGTTCTGTGCTTGTCACACCAGATTTTTTGTGTCGACAAAAATTTAGTTTCCGCCAATATATTAGAATTAAAGATGTCAAATTTATAAACATGGGAAAATATTTATATTTTGTTACCATGGCAACCATTTCTCCTATCTTCTCTATGAAGCACAAGAGTAAAGTGTGCTTCAAACAATTTTGAGGGCAAAACGAGAATATACATTTGAAAGAGCATCTAAAAAATAATTGATTTTTGAATTTTAATCAAAATCGTTAGAGCGAATTTTGAGAAAATCGAAAAAAACTGAAAAAGTACATCAGTAAAGTACTAGTACTCTTTGGCCGATTTTGATTAAAAGCTTATTTTTCCGGTCCCGGGGGGTGTTTAACTTAAATATAAAATTTCAACCTCGTAGCTCAATTCCTTCATGCTTAAAATTGAACACACACACACAGACACACACACAGACACACAGACACACACACAGACAGACCATGTCGCGAAAACCACTTTTTTGGTTTCAGGGGACCTCAAAACGTGAAGATCCATCAAAATCTCGACATCGAATTTTTGACATGAAACCAATACTTTCTCTCTATATATATATTACATATATACATAGGTAAGAGAAAGTAAAAATGAAATGGGAAAAATGTATGTATGTATGTAAATATGTATGTATATGTTCTATAGAAATCCACAATTTTCAATGAATCCATTTGAAATTAAGTACACCTATAATACATGGCTCTAGGATTAACGTAGTAATAATTTGAATCTCTTAAATATTTTGGAAAATTAATCATAATGAAATTTCTTCAATATGGGAACACAAAATCAAAAAGTTGGCTAGAAATTAGAGAGCGTCCTTTATGCTGTGTGAACCAGCTTCCTACCTGACTAAGGGCTGGGGGTGGGGGCTACGCAGCAGTTGAAAAACGAAGAGAGGACTCAGGTGACTGACCCTTTAAACAGTCATAAACAGACCCTTTTGTGCTGTTCCCAATCGGTACCCTCGCCTCGCTTGAATATAAGATCCTTCCTTAACATCTTAACACTTGCATTGCAACAAGAAATATCACAAATTGGGAATAAACTTGCTCGCCGAAGGCGAGCAAGGGTCCAGGGGCGCAGCCCCCTGGCTAGGCGGAAAGCCCGCCGAAGGCGGGCTTTGCGACTAGTGTAATATATATATAGAAAGAAAGTATTGGATTCATGTCAAAAATTCGATGTCGAGATTTTGATGGATCTTCACGTTTTGAGGTCCCCTGAATCCAAAAAAGTGGTTTTCGCGACATGGTCTGTCTGTGGGTGTATGTGTGGGTGGGTGTGTGTGTGTGTGTTCAATTTTAAGGATGAAGGAATTGAGCTACGAGGTTGAAATTTTATATTTAAGTTAAACATCCACCGGGACCGGAAAAATAAGCTTTTAATCAAAATCGACCAAAGAATACTAGTACTTTACTGATGTACTTTTTCAGTTTTTTTCGATTTTCTCAAAATTCGCTCCAACGATTTTTTTTTAAATTCAAAAATCAATTATTTTTTAGATGCTCTTTAAAATGTATATTCTCATTTTGTGATTGAAATCTTCTGAAGACCACTTTACTCTTGTATTTCATAGGGAAGATAGGAGAAATGGTTGCTATGGTAACAAAATATAAATATTTTCCCCTACTTATAAATTTTACATCTGACACAGTGTATTCATTGTACACATTCATATGTTCCGTACTGTCGGAAACTAAATATATGTCGACACAAAAAATCTGGTGTGACAAGCACAGAACACAACTTTCGATTACCGAAGGTAAGAGAAAGTTGTGTGCTGTGCGCCAGTCACACCAGATTTTTTATTTTCGAAAAAAAGAAAATTATTTTTTAGATTAATCGCATTAAATAAAAGATATTTTTAAAAAATTCGCTCTATATCTTATAGATAATTAAATTAGTAATCATTGTGTTAAAAAATAATTAATTTTTTACCCTTAATTAATTAGCTGGAATCTTTCAAATGCAATGGAATAAATTCCTTGTATTCCTACGAGAAAAACTAACGCCATCTCTTGCCGCCTCGAGTAACTAGGTAGTGACTCGTCTTCTAACGGTTTTTCGAGACGCGCACCTTAGAAGAATCGAGATGAAAATGGCGACTCTGATTGCTCATGGTAGCAGTCCAGTCGCTAAGTGCGCGTCGCTACCCGTTTCAGTCATTGCAAAGGAATTGCACCTTTAAACGTTTATTTTATAGTAAACTAAAAATGACAGGTGGATTTATCTAAATTTATTTAATGCCAAAGGCGATTTGAAGTCTTATTGCGTAATATTTTGTTTGAAAGCAACAACAACAACAAATCAATCGTTAAATGAGAGTCCTCTAATCACCAACCCATCCTCTACCTTGACTTGTTTGCCTCAATTAATATTAGAATAGAATGAATGGCCGGCCATTTAAAGAAACAAATCAAATCAAATAAACTTCATTTCGCTTTTATTTTTAGACGAGTATTTAATTTATATTCCCGATATTTTTTAGAATAGAATAGAATAGAATAGAATTTATTGATGGCCCTGAGAACTATTTGTTCTCTTCAGAGCCGTAAAATACATGCTTGGAGTTATTTATCTCCGATTTTACATAAGTGTAACAATTTTTTTTTTAAATATAATCAGACTCATACACATTATCTATATTATACAATACCATTCATACAGGTATGATAAATTTAATTCTTAAAAAAAGAAATACATTCTCAATTATTGATTGAATTATTTAGTTATTTTATATATATTTATCTATTCATTTATTTATTTATTTCGTAGCCCCGGTCCCCAGGATAACTGGTATAAAAACAATGCATTGCAGACTCCTCGGTAATTCGTATTATTTTTATGCCCGAGGTCACTGCTGGACTGGCCCACCAGGATACCGCGAATATCCCGGTATATTTTGGATGGGAGTATGAAGCGAGACCTCTAGCTCTATCATAGGGACCGAGGAGACCAACCATCTATATATATAATTCACTAATGTCCGTCTGTCTATATGTCTCTATTTAGGCAACTTCCCGTTGGAATTTTGAAATGAAATTTTTTATGCATAAAGAGGACCTTCTCGGGATTACAGGAAAATTATTTTTATCCCGAAATTCCCATAACTTTTTGAGTTATTAATTTTTTAAAGTTACGATTTCTCCCATGGAAATGTATAGGGAAATATTTATGTATTCTTTTCATTTGTGTATTCCATGAATGTAAACAAATCCTCAAGCAGGCACTGGATTGGAATAGAATAATAATAATTTTCTTTTCATAATTAAGAAGAAAAGGCGAGGGTCCACCGCAGGCGGGCCCGAGCCAGCTCACGCGGTGTCCAGGGGAGCGTTGCGGCTTCACTTCATGAACCAAGGCTGAGTGGGTTCGCTACTAATGCATTTTAAGGTCTTTCTTGCTTGGGACGGGAAGTGAACTCCAGACCCCAGTCAGGAGACACTTTCAAATTAAACGTAATCTAAAGGAAAAAGACTGAATAAATAAAACAAAATCATTTTTATTGAGGGAATTTTTCTCTCTTCGCCCTGTCATTAGACAACCCGCTTTTATTCTATGATTGATTGAATGCGTGTACTCAAGTGATTTATTAGTTTTTTTTTTTTTTTTTTTTTTTTTTAGTTCTTTTTTTACTTTCTCTTACCCTATATATAAAATATAAATTTTCCTGCTAAGATGGCGTCCTGTGTCATAAAAAGTATGCCCAAGAATCAAGTAATTGAAAAATTTGCCAAGAGATGTCAGAATGGTAGCTAATAATATTTAATGCATTTGGTTGATTTTCATTGATCTTTTAACAATACTTTATAAATGTTATTATATATTATGTATTTTTTATAAAAGCATACAAATATATAAATATAGTCCATTAGGCGATAGGCTGTTAGACTAGCCTGCCATCTATTGCAAGAATGCTGAACTAATTTGACATTTGATTTTTAAATAAATCATCTAAGCTTATTTTAAAAATTTCTTCATTAATATGTGATTAATAATAACAATAAATTCATTTTTAAATTTAAAACAAATTAAAGATTATTGGGACAGATTGTTTTTTTTGTATTTGCTTGATAACAAAAAAATTAATTACGATAATTTTTTAATAAGTCATTGAAAAAAATTATAGCTCGATGTCCCAATAATCTCTTATGAATTTAATTCATTTAAAAAAAACCGCATTGAAAAATCCCTTATTATAGTCTAGTTTTTTTTTTTAAGTACGTTTAGACGTCGCTCCTGAACCTCTTTAAAGAAAGGCCAAGTTAATTTAAGGGATGACAATGTTTTATTAATTTTAATAACCCCAGGCAGTGGATATTTTATTTGTCTAGGGCCACCTGGTAGGTGAGTGAATGCGATGACCCTTGAAAGAAAGGTAAGGTGTTAAAGCCCTTATGGGTTGGATGACTGACAGTGAGTGAATAGTATAATTTCCCCTCCTCCCCCTCCCCTTCCCTCCCGTGCTCTCTCTCCTCTCCCTCCAGTGACCGCCGGCAGCGCTGTCTGCCTGCTTGCCTGCACACCGCGTTGCTTTTTCTTTCCCATTTCAGTCACGTTGGAGCACGCGGCCAACACGTATCGTTCGCTTCACATTTTTATTTCAATTCGGTGCTCACACACACACACACACATACACACAGTCTTTTTGACTTTATAATAGTTTAATTAAAAACAAACATGACATTGAAGCCTTCATCTATTCGTCTTTGTCGTTGGTCTATTCAATATTAATTGATCATCCCCGACATCCTTCTACTGTCTAGTCAACTAATTTTGGTGAGTTTTCTTTATTTATATTAATATAAAAAAAATCTGGTGTGACTGGCGCACAGAACACAACTTTCTCTTAACCTTAATCTAAAGTTGTTTTCTGTGCTTGTCACCCCGGATTTTTTGTGTCGACATATATTTAGTTCCCGACAGTACGGTACATTCGATTTTCAAGGTGTAAATTTATAAGTATGGGAAAATATTTATATTTTGTTACCATGGCAACCATTTCTCCTATCTTTTCTATGGAGTACAAGAGTAAAGTGGTCTTCAGAAGATTTCAATGACAAAATGAGAATATACATTTTAAAGAGAATCTAAAAAATAATAGATTTATGAATTTAAAAAAAAAATCGTTGGAGCGAATTTTAAGAAAATCGAAAAAAAAATGAAAAAGTGCATCAGTAAAGTGCTAGTACTCTTTGGTCGATTTTGTTCAAAAGCTTCGTGTCACGTCCCATGGGGGGTGCCTAACTTAAATATAAAATTTCAACCTCCTAGCTCTTTTCGTTCTTGAGATATTTTATTCACCCACAGACAGACCATGTCGCGAAAACCACTTTTTTGGTTTCAGGGGACCTCAAAACGTGTATATCCGTCAAAATCTCGACATCGAATTTTTGACATGAATCCAATACTTTCTCTCTCTATATATATTAACATATATAAAGGTAAGAGAAAGTAAAAATTTATTTCATTTGAATTGGCTCCCACTCATTTGATGGGGTCTAAATGGCCGTAGATGCCGAAAAAGTCCTAAAAACAAATTTACGGTTTCGGCCAGTTTCGGCCGGCCGAAACCTGAGTCTGAAAAGATGGGATGAGACTCGCATGCAAAAATAAAAAGGTCAAATGATTTGCACTTGAGGGAGAAAAAATTGCGGAATAAATTTAGTCTCCCTAAAAAAAGGTAAAATGATTTTCACGTTGGGAAAAAAAAAAAATTTTCCGCAGGGCGGTAAAAATTTCCAAAAAAAAAAAAAAAAGGTAAAATGATATGAATTTTTTATAGGAAATAAAAGTTTCGGTTTTCGGTTACGGTTTCGGCCTAAACTAAGATTGAGGCCGAATATTCGGTTTCGGCTGAAAATCTTGTTTCAGTCGGACCCTAATTATTATATTAATAATTGGAAAAAGGGGCGGAAGCCTTCCCGGGAACAGCAGCCAGGTTATATATCGTTGCCAAAGTTTCGGCTACTAGTCGCACTCTTCCTCAGGGCAAGCAAAATTTTAGTACTTTAAACAACGGATAAAAGCAACAGTCACCACAATTGTTGAAGTTAAGCAACGCCAAGCTCGGGATTGGTGACCCCTAGCAATCAGCGTGTGAAACGCCCGCGGGAGCCATCGATACAGGTTATGCGCTATTGAAAATTAATTTAAAAATTAACACTCATTTTGTGGCCTTCTTCAGGTACAATTCAGCTAAGATCTAGTAATCTTAGCTGAATTGTACTGTACCTGAAGAAGGCCACAAAACGAGTGGTCAAAACGTTGTAATTTTTACAAATAAACCACAAAATTGAAAATCTAATTCTTTGACTAATGATAACAAATGTGAAAGCATAAACTCCTAAATTAATTATAGTTTAAATAGTATCCAATAGATGGCAGCAGCTGACATAAGGTGTTTCAGAGAGATTGACTTGTCGCTACTTTAGTATAAAAAGAAAGATTGAACAAGTTACAATTTACAAATCCTTAAATAGGCACTTAAATAAAGGATTTTCCTGGCAAAATCTGCAAGTCTACAAGAAGAGGGGAAAGTTTTTATTATTGTATTTGGAAATTCGTACTTTTAACAATGGATAAAAGCAACAGTCACCACAATTGTTGAAGTTAAGCAACGCCAAGCTCGGGATTGGTGACCCCTAGCAATCAGCGTGTGAAACGCCCCCGGGGAGCCATCGATACTAATGTATTTAAAGTATTTAAATAAATAAATAACCCCTAATGGCCTCTGTAGCCGAAAAGGGTGATTTTGATTAAAATTCAAAAATCAATTATTTTTTTTAGATGCTCTTTCAAATGTATATTCTCATTTTGCTTTCAAAATTGTTTACGTTACTCTTGTACTTCATAGAGGAGATAGGAGAAATGGTTGCCATGGTAACAAATTATAAATATTTACCCATATTTATAAATTTTACATCTTGAATTCTAATATATCGGCGGAAACTAAGTATGTGTTAACACAAAAAAATCTGATGTGACAAGCACAGAAAGTTGTGTGCTGTGCGACCAGTCACACCAGATTTTTAGAATTAATATTAAAAAAAAATAATTTTTTTTTTTTTTAAATAAGCTTACAAACCTCACTTATCATTTTTTCATCAATATCAATAATTATATTTATTATAAACGTAAGAAAAAGTGAAAATAATTAAATATTTTTCAAGTTTCTCTTACCCTTTGGCAAGAGAAAGTTGTGTTCTGTGCTTGTCACACCGGATTTTTTGTGTCGACCTATGATCAGTTACCGACATTCCGATTTTCAAGATGTAAAATTTATAAGTATGGGAAAATATTTATATTTTGTTACCATGGCAACTATTTCTCCTATCCTTTCCTATGAAGTACAAGAGTAAAGTGGTTTTCAGAAGATTTCAATGACAAAATGAGAATATACATTTTAAAGAGCATCTAAAAAATACACTGTTAAAAAACTTCCAGAAAACTTCCTATACAAGTATAGGAACTCTGTTTCATAAACTGTTTATGAATAGTATATAAGAAAGTTCAATTTGTTGCCAACCTAACAAATTTCTTGTACTATATTTTAAAATTAATTATTTTGGTAAAAATTGTTAATTTTAATTTTAATTTTTATAGCTATTTAGTTGAATTCCTTTATAAAAAATTATTTAATTAGTATGATTTTAATATATACTTCATAAATATTTAAATAGTTTAGAGCGCGAATTTCAAACCAGAATTTAATAAATTTAGATTTGTGAAATAAATTTTAAAAGAATAATTTCAAGTTTCCTTAAAAGAATTATAAAATAATATTAATAAAAATTCCTTGAGGTAGTCGAGTTATTTGAGAACGTTTAGACCAGTGATTCTCAACTTGTCGCGGTGCACTTTTAACGATTTCAAAATTTGGCGGCACACAAAGAAAAAGATAAGTTTAAAAGTTGGTAATTTGTTCATAAACTTTTATATTAATTTTATTTCATATCCTGGGAATATTAATATTAAATCACCGAAGTATATGAAAAATGATTGAAAATTCATATTTTTTTTACAGTGTAATTGATTTTTGAATTTTAATCATAATCGTTGGAGCGAATTTTGAGAAAATCGAAAAAAAAAACTGAAAAAGTACATCAGTAAAGTACTAGTACTCTTTGGCCGATTTTGGCTAAAAGCTTATTTTCACGCCTCAGGGAAGTGCCTAACTTAAATATAAAATTTCAACCTACTATGCTTAAAATTGAACACACACAGAGACAGACAGACAGACCATGTCGCGAAAACCACTTTTTTGGATTTCTCTCTCTATATATTAACATACATAGAGGTAAGAGAAAGTAAAAATTTATTTCATTTAAATTGCCCCCACTCATTTGATGTGGTCTAAATGGCCTTAGATGCCGAAAAAGTCCTAAAAACAAATTAAAAGAAAAAAAAAAAAACTCGATTAGAGAATAAATAATAATTTCATTTGAATTGTAAATAATTCATTAAGCAACGCGCGCCCGCGCGTGCGATATTCATCAAGTGAATGAAGGTTAATGCATTTTCAAGTATATAATTATATATTTTGTTATCGAACTAATAAAAAAACTTATCAGCCTCGTTTGTTAACAATCGAATTATTGAACAAAAAAAAAAAAAAAACAAATCCTATATACAGGGGGACGACGACTCATAATTATAAAATTTGTTGAATCATAAATAAATTCAGTTAATCGCTTGAATAGGTTTCGGAGTCATAAAATTGAAGGTGAGTGTCTTGGCATTAAGACACACGTTTATTAACTTATTTATTAGATTATAAGTTAAATTTTGCAACATTTTATGTTACTAGGACTGTAGGTGTAATAGGTATGAGACATTTAGGGTTCGATAAAAAAAATCTAGTGTGATTGTTAGCATAGTAGATTTTTACTTTCTCTTACCTATGTATATATGTAATATATATAGAGAGAGAGAAAGTATTGGATTCATGTCGAAAATTCGATGACGAGATTTTAATGGATATACACGTTTTGAGGTCCCCTGAATCCAAAAAAGTGGTTTTCGCGACATGGTCTGTCTGTGAAGAAAATATCTCAAGAATGAAAAAAGCTAGGAGGTTGAAATTTTATATTTAAGTTAGGCACCCTCCTGGGACGTGACAGGAAGCTTTTGAACAAAATCGACGAAAGAGTACTAGTAGTTTACTGATGCACTTTTTCAGTTTTTTTTTCGATTTTCTCTTTTTTTTTTTAATTCAAAAATTAATTATTTTTTAGATGCCCTTTGAAATATATATTCTCATTTTGTTATTGAAATCTTCTAAAGACCACTTTACTCTTATACTTCATAGGAGAGCTTGAATCAATGGTTGCCATGGTAACAAAATATAAATATTTTCCCATACTTATAAATTTTACATTTTGAAATATCGGCGAAACTAAATAGATGAATACACAAAAAATCTGGTGTGACAAGCACAGAACACAACATTTCGATTACCGAAGGTTAGAGAAAGTTGTGTGCTGTGCGACCATCACAACAGATTTTTTCATAGACAAGACTATCAACAAATGTACAACAACATGTAATTATCCTTTACATATCTATCTGAAGAATTAATATTTATATGAAATCCCCAAAAGGGGAAAAGACAAACAAGTAGTTTGAACTTTGCAAAGAGCCCTCGGGCCTTGGTGTAGTTGGTAGCGTGCTGACCTTCTGTGTACCAAGAGTCGCATGCGTGTTCGCATCCCGTCATAGGCGACAATGTTTTTTAAATTGTATTGGCTACCGATCAATTTAAGTAAACAGAACGGGAATAGCCTTCGGTGCCGAAGAAGATCTCTAATGAAAATAAAAAAAAAAAGAGTAAAGCTTGCTTCAAACAATTTCGTAGGTAATATGAGAAAGTACATTTTAAAGAGCATCTAAGAAGCTCTGCCGAATTAAAAATCAATTATCCCACCCAATGCAACATATTCACGGAACACAAGAGAGGCATCTTCCCAGCATCCCTATGCTGTTCAGATCACGACTAACAGAACAAATCAATTTCATTCTTCCTTTGTCCCCATGACCTCCCGTGATTGGAACAAGCTCCCTGCGTCTATCTTCCCCAAAACCTACAATCTTCAGACTTTCAAGTCTAACCTCAACAGGCATCTTCTCAGTTCCCGCAGTTGAGTTTCCCCTTTTGTTTTTATTTTCTTCCTGGCTGCATGTGACTACTGGTCATTATAGGTCTTCGGACCTTATGCACCCATTCCAAAAAAAAAATAAAATAAAAAATAATTGATTTTTGAATTTTAATCAAAATCGTTGCAGAAAATTTTGAAAAAATAGATAAAAATAAAAAAATATTTAGAAAGTAGTGCTAGTAGCAGGGGCGTATATAAGGGGGGGGAGGGCCCCCCCCCCCCCGAAATTTCCCCCAAACACATATACATATATAGGGATATACAGACATCAGCGCAACAAATTTTTCCGCAGGATGGAAAACTTTGGTTCAGCAAAAGAAAAAATGTTCCGCAAAAAATTTCGTGTGAAAAAAAATTTAGTTAGTTTCTTAAAAAAAAAAATTTTCCGCAGAAAAAATTTTGAGTTCGGCCCCCCTCCCCCCCCCCGAAAAAAATTTCTATATACGCCCCTGGCTAGTAGTTATGGGAAGTATTAAAATAATAACGATTTTTTTTAAGTTATTTAATCTCTCGACTATTGATTTCGGCACTTGAAACAAAATAACGAAAAAATGGAGAACTTCACCAAGAATAAAGTACTATACTCTGGCCGATTTTGTTCAAAAGCTCCGTGATCCGTCGCAGGGGGGTACCTAGCTTAAATATAAAACTTCAATTTCCTAGCTATTTTTATTCTTTTGATATTTTGCTCATAAACAGACACATAGAGAGACTATTTCATTTCAAAACATGTATTTTCATATAAATCCACTTTTCGCCATGAATCCAATACTTTCTTTCAATATTATTAAATAAAAGAAAGGCTGCCTTGGCCTTCCTCAAAGAGTAAAGTAGTTGAGTAATCAAAGGAGAATTCGAAAGGTTGTTAATAATCAACAAACAAATAGCCCACGGGGCGTGGTGTAGAGGTTAGCGTGGTAACCTCATATACCAAACGTCGCGGGTTCGGACCCCCAGGCAGTCCGATGATTTTATTTAAGCCATCTGGATACCAGAGGGCTTAAATAAAAATGCCTGGACCCTAATATATAAAATTCAGAAATAACGGTTATCGTAAAATGTCTTATATGGCCTGAGCTGCCGAAAAGACAGTGTGAATGTGTGTGTGAGTGTGAGTGTGAAAGAGAAAAAAAAAAAAACAAATAGAAATAACATAAATCTCGAATTCTTCTCCCATGGCAATGAAAAACAAAACAACAAACAAATTAAAAATGAGACCGACCCCAACACAAAAATAAAATCTTAAAGGCAAAGGACAAAGTAAGAAATAATATTTTGTTGAATAGGAATGCAGCCAAATAAATGATCCTCTATTTACTAATAAACACTCATATTAAATTGGGATCAACTCTGCCATCTTCAGCCTTCAAAGAGCTTATTTAAATTTTATATAGGTCTTTGGTTTTGGTTAATTCGGAGGCTGATTTTTCAATTCGTCCATTTTAAAATCGAAACCAAATAATCGATTTTGAAAAAAAAATAGATTTTTACCTAGTGACGATTTTTAATCGATTTTCAAATTTTTTTTAACAAAATTTTACATTGTGCACATAAGTAAGTTGATTTTAAGTTTCTGCTAACGATTTTCAAGCGGTTTGTCTAACAGGAAAAATAGAACGTTCCCTGGAAGCCCAAATCAATTTATTCTATCTT
>JAKCPI010017534.1:0-27505 GCA_023213315.1 Euborellia annulipes | reverse complement strand
CTTCCCTGAGGCGTGAAAATAAGCTTTTAGCCAAAATCGGCTAAAGATTACTAGTACTTTACTGATGTACTTTTTCAATTTTTATTTTCTCAAAATTCGCTCCAACGATTATGATTAAAATTCAAAAATCAATTACACTGTAAAAAAAAAAATGAATTTTTCAATCATTTTTTCATATACTTCGGTGATTTAATATTAATATATCTAGGATATGAAATAAAATTAATATAAAAGGGATTTATGAACAAATTACCAACTTTTAAACAAATATATTTTTTTCTTTGTGTGCCGCCAAATTTTGAAATCGTTAAAAGTGCACCGCGACAAGTTGAGAATCACTGGTCTCCCAAACGTTCTCAAATAACTCGACTACCTCCAAGGAATTTTTATTAATATTATTTTATAATTATTTTAAGGAAACTTGGAAATTATTCTTTTAAAATTTATTTCACAAATCTAAATTTATTAAATTCTGGTTTGAAATTCGCGCTCTAAACTATTTAAATATTTATGAAGTATATTAAAATCATACTAATTAAATAATTTTTATAAAGTAATTCAACTAAATAGCTATAAAAATTCAAATTCAAATTAACAATTTTTACCAAAATAATTAATTTTCAAAATATACAAGAAATTGGTTATGTTGGCTACAAGTTGAATTTTCTCATATACTATTCATAAACAGTTTATGAAACAGAGTTCCTATAATTGTACAGGAAGTTTTCTGGAAGTTTTTTTAACAGTGTATATTTTAGATGCTCTTTAAAATGTATATTCTCATTTTGTCATTGAAATCTTCTGAAAACCACTTTACTCTTGTACTTCAAAGGAAAGATAGGAGAAATAGTTGCGATGGTAACAAAATATAAATATTTTCCCCATACTTATAAATTTTACATCTTGAAATTCGGAATGTCGGTAACTGATCATAGGTCGACACAAAAAATCCGGTGTGACAAGCACAGAACACAACTTTCTCTTGCCAAAGGGTAAGAGAAACTTGAAAAATATTTAATTATTTTTCAATTTTTCTTACGTTTATAATAAATATAATTATTGATATTGATGAAAAAATGATAAGTGAGGTTTGTAAGCTATTTAAAAAAAATAATTTTTTTAATTCTAAAAATCTGGTGTGACTGGTCGCACAGCACACAACTTTCTGTGCTTGTCACATCAGATTTTTTTGTGTTGACACATACTTAGTTTCCGCCGATATATTAGAATTCCAAGATGTAAAATTTATAAATATGGGAAAATATTTATAATTTGTTACCATGGCAACCATTTCTCCTATCCTTCCTATGAAGTTCAAGAGTAAAGTAAACAATTTTGAAAGCAAAATGAGAATATACATTTGAAAGAGCATCTAAAAAAAATAATTGATTTTTGAATTTTAATCAAAATCACCCTTTTCGGCTACAGAGGCCATTAGGGGTTATTTATTTATTTAAATAGTTTAAATACATTAGTATCGATGGCTCCCGGGGGCGTTTCACACGCTGATTGCTAGGGGTCACCAATCCCGAGCTTGGCGTTGCTTAACTTCAACAATTGTGGTGACTGTTGCTTTTATCCATTGTTAAAAGTACGAATTTCCAAATACAATAATAAAAACTTTCCCCTCTTCTTGTAGACTTGCAGATTTTGCCAGGAAAATCCTAAATTTAAGTGCCTATTTAAGGATTTGTAAATTGTAACTTGTTCAATCTTTCTTTTTATACTAAAGTAGCGACAAGTCAATCTCTGAAACACCTTATGTCAGCTGCTGCCATCTATTGGATACTATTTAAACTATAATTAATTTAGGAGTTTATGCTTTTCACATTTGTTATCATTAGTCAAAGAATTAGATTTTCAATTTTGTGGTTTATTTGTAAAAATTACAACGTTTTGGCCACTCATTTTGTGGCCTTCTTCAGGTACAGTACAATTCAGCTAGGATTACTAGATCTTAGCTGAATTGTACCTGAAGAAGGCCATAAAATGAGTGATAATTTTTAAATTCATTTTCAATAACGCATAACCTGTACTAAAATTTTGCTTGCCCTGAGGAAGAGTGCGACTAGTAGCCGAAACTTTGGCAACGATATATAACCTGGCTGCTGTTCCCGGGAAGACTTCCGCCCCCTTTTTCCAATTATTAATATAATAATTAGGGAAACAAGATTTTCAGCCGAAACAGAATATTCGGCCTCAATCTTAATTTCGGCCGAAACCGAAACTTGTATTTCCTATAAAAAATTCATATCATTTTACCTTTTTTTTTTTTTGCATGCGAATCTCATCCCATCTTTTCAGACTCAGGTTTCGGCTACCTTTTTGGCCGAAACCGAATGTACGGCCGAAACCATGATTTTTGGCCGAAACCGTAACCGGAACCGAATATTCGGTCCAGTGGCGTAGCGACGGGGGGGGGCAAAGGGGGGTCATCATGCCCCGGGCGCTACTCACAAAGGGGCGCCAAATGATCCGCAAAACAAAAAAATTACTGGATAATTTTTTTTTTTTTTTTTTATTATATTTGATTTCTGGAAAATATATTTTAAATTTGGTACCATAGTAATAAGCCTATAATAATTTAGTATATTTTACATGTAATATATGGTTTTCGAATGAGGGGGGGGGGCGCTAAAAAGATATTGTGCCCCGGGCGCGAGTTAAGCTCACTACGCCACTGATTCGGTCGGTTCCTAATAATAATAATGTCTGATGCCAATATGACAAATGGAGGATTAAAATATTGGCCCTGTGGATACGAACGAAACTTCGGCGGTGGAATATTAAGCAATAATAAATAAATTGAAAAAAAAAAAAACTTATCTGTTTCGCTCATTGGAGAAATCCAGAAACCTTTAATTAATATATTATCAGCTATACACCCCCGTCAAATAGAATTATGTTAGTCACCCTAGATTTTGAATTGACAGAGCTGCAAACAAAAACGGATCAACAAGAGTTGAACAGACACCATAAAATTAAACAAAAATTTTATTACTTTCTCTTACCTCTATATATATGTTAATCTCTATATATATAAAGAGAAAGTATTGGATTCATGTCAAAAATTCGATGTCAACATTTTGATAGATATACACTTTTTGAGGTCCCCTGAATTCATAAAAGTGGTTTTCGCGACATGGTCTGTCTGTCTGTGTGTCTGCGAACAAAATATCTCAAGAACGCTAGGAGGTTGAAATTTTATATTTAAGTTAGGCACCTCCTTGTGACGTGACACGAAGTTTTTGAACAAAATCGACCAAAGAGTACAAGTACTTTACTGATGTACTTTTTCCGTTTTTTTTTAGATTTTCTCTAAATTCGCACCAACTATTTTTTTTTTTTTAATTCATAAATCAATTATTTTTTAGATGCTCTTTAAAATGTATATTCTCATTTTGTCATTGAAATCTTCTGAAGACCACTTTACTCTTTTACTCCATAGAAAAGATAGGAGAAATGGTTGCCATGGTAACAAAATATAAATATTTTCACATATAAATTTTACACCTTGAAAATCGAATGTACCGTACTGTCGGAACTAAATACATGTCGACACAAAAAATCCGGGGTGACAAGCACAGAACACAACTTTCTAATAAGGTTAAGAGAAAGTTGTGTCCTGTGTGCCAGTCACACCAGATTTTTTTTTATATTAATATAAATAAAGAAAACTCACCAAAATTAGTTGACTAGACAGTAGAAGGATGTCGGGGATGATCAATTAATATTGAATAGACCAACGACAAAGACGAATAGATGAAGGCTTCAATGTCATGTTTGTTTTTAATTAAACTATTATAAAGTCAAAAAGACTGTGTGTATGTGTGTGTGTGTGTGTGAGCACCGAATTGAAATAAAAATGTAAAGCGAACGATACGTGTTGGCCGCGTGCTCCAACGTGACTGAAATGGGACAGAAAAAGCAACGCGGTGTGCAGGCAAGCAGGCAGACAGCGCTGCCGGCGGTCACTGGAGGGAGAGGAGAGAGAGCACGGGAGGGGAGGAGGGGAAATTATACTATTCACTCACTGTCAGTCATCCAACCCATAAGGGCTTTAACACCTTACCTTTCTTTCAAGGGTCATCGCATTCACTCACCTACCAGGTGGCCCTAGACAAATAAACAAAATATCCACTCCCAGGGGTTATTAAAATTAATAAAATACCTACATTGTCATCCCTTAAATTAACTTGGCCTTTCTTTAAGGAGGTTCAGGAGCGACTTTAAACAAAACTAGACTAATATAAGGAATTTTTCAATGCGTTTTTTACTTTCTCTTACCTATGTATATATGTAATATATATATGAGAGAAAGTATTGCGATCATGTCAAAAATTCGATGTCGAGATTTTGATGGATATACATGTTTTGAGGTCCCCTGAGTCCAAAAAAAGTGGTTCCCGCAAATTGGTCTGTGTGTGTGTGTGTGTGTGTGTGTGTCTGTATGTGTGGACAGATTTTAAGCATGAAGGAGTTGAGCTAGCGGATTGAAATTTTATATTTAACTTAGGTACCTTTGAAGAATCTCAAAATAAGCTTTTGAACAAAATCGGCCAAAAAGTACTAGTACTTTACTGATGTACTTTTTCAGTTTTTTTCGATTTTCTCAAAATTCCCTCCAAGGATTTTATTTAAAATTCGTAAATCAATTATTTTTTAGATGCTCTTTAAAATGTATATTCTCATTTTGCCGTTGAAATCTTCTGAAGACCACTTTACTCTTGTTCTTCATAGGAAAGATAGAACTGGTTGCCATGGTAACGGAATTTAAATCTTTTTTCTTTTTTTTTTTTTTTTTTTTTTTTTTTTTTTATAAAAAAAACATTCACACTTTTTTCTCATTCACACTCACACTCACACACACAATTCTCACTGTCTTTTCGGCAGCTCAGGCCATATAAGACATTTACGATAACCGTTATTTATGAATTTATATATATTAGGGTCCAGGCATTTTTATTTAAGCCATCTGGTATCCAGATGGCTTAAATAAAATCATCGGACTGCCTGGGGTCCGAACCCGCGACGTTTGGTATATGAGGTTAGCACGCTAACCTCTACACCACGCCCCGTGGGCAAATCTTTTTCTTTTTTATTGGATTAAAAATCAATTATTATTTAAATTCCCATTTATTTTTATTTTATTTGTGTCTTTAATTGCTTAGGAGAAAACATATATATCACTCTCTCTCTCTCACTTGCAAACATTATCGCCTGTCTCTCCGCCTTCTCTCATAGGCCTAATGTTAATTTCCTATAGGGATTTGTATGTTAATTTCGATTCAAAAGGGGGTCCCCTTTGGAACTTTTTACGCATTTAAAAATTTTTTTTTCCAATTCTTATGAAATTTTGTATTTATTTACGATTCTATATTGTGTATAAAATGTCCAAATATGAGATTAAAATTTTGAAAAATAACCATAGTTTATTTCAAGCAGTCAACATTTAAAATGCAAGTTTGAAAATAAGGTGCTATCGGAAACTAAATATATCTCGACACAAAAAATCTGGTGTGACCAGCACGGTGCACAACTTTCTCTTACCGAAGGGTAAGAGAAAGTTGTGTGCTGTGCCCAGTCACACCAGATTTTTTTTTAATGAATTAAATTCATAAGAGATTATTGGGACATCGAGCTATAATTTTTTTAATGACTTATTAAAAAATTATCGTAATTAATTTTTTTGTTTTCAAGCAAATACAAAAAAACAATCTGCCCCAATAATCTTTAATTTTTTTAAATTTAAAAATGAATTTATTGTTATTATTAATCACATATTAATTAAGAAATTTTTAAAATAAGCTTAGATGATTTATTTAAAATTCATCTGTCAAATTAGTTCAGCATTCTTGCAATAGATGGCAGGCTAGTCTAACAGCCGATCCTCTAATAGCCTATATTTATATATTTTTATTCTTTTATAAAAGATACATAATATATAATAACATTTATAAAGTATTTATTGTTAAAAGATCAATGAAAATCAACCAAATGCATTAAATATTATTAGCTAACATTTCGACATCTCTTGGCAAATTTTTCAATTACTTGATTCTTGGGCATACTTTTTATGACACACGACGCCATCTTAGCAGGAAAATATATATTTTATATATAGGGTAAGAGAAAGTAAAAAAAGAACTAAAAATAAAAAAAAAAACAACTAATAAATCACTTGAGTACACGCATTCAATCAATCATAGAATAAAAGCGGGTTGTCTAATGACACGGCGAAGAGAGAAAAATTCCCTCAATAAAAATGATTTTGTGTTTTTTATTTATTCAGTCTTTTTCCTTTAGATTAAGTTTAATTTGAAAGTGTCTCCTGACTGGGGTCTGGAGTTCACTTCCCGTCCCAAGCAAGAAAGACCTTAAAATGCATTAGTAGCGAATCCACTCAGCCTTGGTTCATGAAGTGAAGCCTCAACCTCTATTACAAGAGATGGATGATTAGTTTTATTATAAATTTACTAGCCGCAACGCTCCCCTGGGCCCGAGCCAGCTGGCTCGGGCCGCCTGCGGCGGACCCTCGCCTTTTCTTCTTAATTATGAAAAGATAATTATTATTATTCGATTCAAATCCAGTGCCTGCTTGAGGATTTGTTTACATTCATGGAATACACAAATGAAAAGAATACATAAATATTTCTCTATACATTTTCCATGGGAGAAATCGTAACTTTAAGAATTAATAACTCAAAAAGTTATTTGAATTTTGAGATGAAAATAATTTTCCTGTAATCTCGAGAAAGTCCTCTTTATGCATAAAAATTTCATTTCAAAATTCCAACGGGAAGTTGCCTAAATAGAGCGAGACAGACAGACAGACAGACAGACGGACATTAGCGAATTATATATATATATATATACACAATCCACCCCAACAATTCCCACCTAATTCCATACTCTTGAAAATGGCTCCAAAAGGAGAGCCGAAACGTCGAGTAAATCTCCACATCACACGCGACTCAACCCGAGAAAACTTATCTTCGCATATATATATATATAGATTCCATTCCAATAATTATTATTCCATTCAAATTCAGAGCCTGCTTGAGGATTTGTTTACATTCATGGAATACACAAATGAAAAGAATACATAAATATTTCTCTATACATTTTCCATGGGAGAAATCGTAACTTTAAGAATAAATAACTCAAAAAGTTATAGGAATTTCGGGATGAAAATAATTTTTTTGTAATCCCGAGAAGGACCTCTATATGCATATAAAATTTCATTTCAAAATTCCAACGGGAAGTTGCCTAAATAGAGACAGATATACAGACGGACATCAGCGAATTATATATATAGATGGTTGGTCTCCTCGGTCCGGTGGACAGAGCTAGAGGTCTCGCTTCATATCCCCATCCAAAATATATTAGAGGGCCCACCAGGATATTCCCGGTATCCTGGTGGGCCAGTCCTGCACTGACCTCGGGCATAAAAATAATACGAATTACCGTGGGGTCTGAAATGCATTGTTTTTATACCAGTTATCCTGGGGACCGGGGCTACGAAATATCGGGAATATAAATTAAATACTCGTCTAAAAATAAAAGCGAAATGAAGTTTATTTGATTTGATTTGTTTCTTTAAATGGCCGGCCATTCATTCTATTCTAATATTAATTGAGGCAAACAAGTCATGGTAGAGGATGGGTTGGTGATTAGAGGACTCTCATTTAACGATTGATTTGTTGTTGTTGTTGCTTTCAAACAAAATATTACGCAATAAGACTTCAAATCGCCTTTGGCATTAAATAAATTTAGATAAATCCACCTGTCATTTTTAGTTTACTATAAAATAAACGTTTAAAGGTGCAATTCCTTTGCAATGACTGAAACGGGTAGCGACTGGACTGCTACCATGAGCAATCAGAGTCGCCATTTTCATCTCGATTCTTCTAAGGTGCGCGTCTCTAAATACCGTTAGGACACGATTGACTACCTAGTTACTCTAGGCGGCAAGAGATGGCGTTAGTTTTTCCCATAGGAATACAAGGGATTTATTCCATTTCATTTTAAAGATTCCAGCTAATTAATTAAGGGTAAAAAATTAATTATTTTTTAACACAATGATTACTAATTTAATTATCTATAAGATGTAGAGCGAATTTTTTAAAAATATCGTTTATTTAATGCGATTAATCTAAAAAAGAATTTTCTTTTTCGAAAATCAAAAAAAGGGCTTCTATAAGTTGTAGATATTTTAAATAGCTTTTAATTAAAAAAAATTTAAGGTCGATAGCTTCAAAATTGTGGCCGCTGGGATCTCCCAAAATTAGCACTCCAAGACAGATCTTTTCCTCAAAATTATTTTTCTTCGCCCGCATGGCTAAGCGTTAAGCCGGCTGGATGTCGGCGCCGCTGCTATTATCAATATGATCGTATTTTCTCTAAAAATTATACTACTTCTTTTTAAATTTCTTTATAATGTGAGGGGTAAAAAAAAAAAAAAATGTCCAAACAAAATTTACAAAGAGATCATAAAATATCGAGCAGAGGGAATTCCAGAGACGGTCCAATGTGTTTCCTGTAGGCTCATTGACCGAACACCAAATTCCCCCTCCCCCCGGCTTCGGACTCTCTTTTAAAAGGTCATATTTCAATCATTTTGAAATACTACCTTGGCTTAAGTGTTTCGGACGGCTAATTCTTGGATATAAAATGGCCACCCTGGTGATAATGTGCAAATGCATATGACGACCCTTGTCATTTTATTTCTACAACAATTCATCTCGCAATATTACAAACTACTAGCCGCGCCGCCTCGCCTTCGGCGTCTAGCATCTACATATTCCAATCCAGTGCCTGCTTGAGGCTTTGTTTACATTCAAAGAATACACAACTGCAAAGAATACTTAAATGTTTCCCTATACATTTCCTATGGGAGAAATCGTAACTTGAGGAATTAATAACTCAAAAGTTATAGGAATTTCGGGACCCGAGTATTTTTCCTGGGACTCTCCTTAACGTTCTCTATAAGACTGCAAAATTTCAGTTTCAAAATTCCAACAGGAAGTTGGTCAAACAGAGCGTGACAGACGGACACTCCGCAATTATTATATATAGATTTTTGCATATTTTTTTAAAATATAAACTTGTTTCGGGAGCCGTGGCTCAGAGAGAAGATACTAGCTTTTCGCACCGGAGTCCCTGGTTCGTTTCCCGTCCCAAGCGAGAAAAATTTATTTGACTTCAAATCATTTGAAATAAATAGGGATGGGGTCTAAATGGCCTTAGATGCCAAAAAGACCTTAAAAAAAAAAATAAATAAATAAACTTGTTTCGTTCGTAAATCATCATATCATCTATATCTACTGTAGGCCTAATTTTCATTTCTCTGTCCTATACGGTTACCAAAATGTTATATTCAAACGGGTTCATCTATTTATATAATTCACTAATGTCCGTTTGTCTGTCACACTCTGTTTGACTAACTTCCCCCGTACTATCCATAGTCTGAAGCAGAGAAGCGATTTTCTCTCGGCCAGCCTGAGGGCCAGACTGGTGCAGTGCCTGGTGCTCCCTCATTTCAACTACAGCTTAATCGCTATGACAGATCTGACCTGCGTCCTGACAAACAGGTTACAAAGGTCACAAAATTACGCAGTCAGGTTCGTCAGCAAACTCAGAAGGGATGCTCGCATTTCCCCCATTTACAATGAGTTGGGGTGGCTGAGGGTTTCGGAGCTGCGGTCCCAGGCTTGTTTGAGGCTCACGTGGAGGATCCTGGGGGGGGGGGGGGGGGAATGTCCAGAATACCTGCGGGATTATTTTACTAGGCTGGGGTCTAGGATAAAGCCACACGACCTGCAAATCCCTAATCACAGAACTGTCTTATACGGTAGGTCGTTCCGGGTGGAGTCGGTTCGCCTCTGGAACGGTCTCCTGCGGAGGCGAAGAGGTCGCGATCCCTGGTTGCCTTCTTGGAGGGAGTGAGGTTGGGCCTCTCTGGCTAGGTGTTCCTGGACTGGCGGTATTTGGCCTATATTAAATAAGTATGAAGGTAGAGATTTCATTGTGCTTTGGGGGGAGCCTGCGACGTCAAATTATATCTAAGTAAAAACTGAACAATTGGTAGAAGTTTGAAAGAATAACTTTGTATGTATAATGGGTGTATAATTTATGGTCGGACAGACAAAAAAATTTTGTACGTTATTAAGAGGGCTAATGGGGCTTTCTAGCTCTAGCCCGAATTTAAATAAATTTATTCTATTCTATTCTATTCCCGTTGGAATTTTGAAACGAAATTTCATATACTTAAAGAGGACCTTCTAAGGTTTGCAGGAAAATGATTTTCGTCGCGAAATTCCTAAAACTTTTTTTTAGTTAGAAGAGATGAAGTGGCTGTTATATTTGACAATAAGAGGATACAGGAGCAAGCAGCCAGGTAGTTAGTCTCCACGAAATGAAACTCTCTATTGAGGAAACAGTTTCGGTTTTAATGAAATATAACCATCATCAGTCCATTTTGAGCTGAAAGCATTGTTGAGTTAGAAAAATCAAAATAACAAAAGATTATTTGAATATTTACAAACAATATATAACTGATACATACAGTGTGAGCTCAAATGATAAAGCATTGAGTCATATTGCGGAGTTGTCAGTAGATGTGTATTATACATAAATTATTTGTATAAAATACAAGGCAATGCAATCAGCTTATACGAAGCGCCAAGTTTGAGATACAAAATTGTTTTTGTTAATGAGAGATTTTATTTATTACATTTGATATTATAGTAAATATTTTGTATAACTGTTTCCTCAATAGAGAGTTTCATTTCGTGGAGACTAACTACCTGGCTGCTTGCTCCTGTATCCTCTTACTTTTTTTAGTTATTAATTCTTAAAATTCTTCTTAAAGTTTCCCTATGGGTCGCTTTGATAACTTACCTACCCCAACATTAAAATAACCTCCCCTATGGGGAAATACATGGTGTGTGTCCTTCCAGCATTAAAATAGCTGAAGGACACACACCATGTATTTCCCCATAGGGAGGCTATTTTAATGTTGGGGTAGGTAAGTTATCAAAACGACCCATAGGAAATGTATAGAGAAATATTTGTATTCTTTGCATTTGTGTATTGTATGAATGTAAACAAATTCTCAAGTAGGCACTGGATTGGAATATAGCAATGATAATTCTTTAAGCTCTCGGGCTTGCCCTCGGGGCATGGCGTAGAGGTTAGCGTGCTAACCTCGTATACCAAAAGTCGCGGGTTCGGACCCCAGGCAGCCTGATGATTTTATTTAAGCCAATTGGATACCAAATGGCTTAAATAAGAATGCCTGGACCCCATATATGTATATTTATTATAACGGATATTCGGCCAGAGTTGCCGAAAAGACTGTGTGAATGTGTGTGTGTGGAGTGTGAGTGTGAATGAGAAAAAAAGTGTGAATGTTTTTAAAAAAAAAAAAAAAAAAGCTCTCGGGCTTGGTGTTGTTAGTAGCGCGCTTGCCTTGTATACCAGGGGTCGCGGGTCCGGAGGATAGTTGGTCCCATGCCCCCCCCCCAGCCAAATTCTCTAGTTACGTCCATGCCACTAATACTTATTTACGAATTCTTAAAATTTCAGAGTTTTCCTGATAGGTAACACATATAATCCATTCTTAAACCTGAAAAGAGACGTAAATACGGTAGCTCTAAATCATAACGATAATATCATGTGTTGCCTCTAGGATTGGAGCCAAATTTTATGAGAATCCATTGAATGGAATAAGATTTTAAAAAATCTGGTGTGTCTGGTTGCATAACACACATCTTTCTCTTACCTTCGGTAATTGAAAGTTGTGTTCTGTGTTGTCCCCTAGTGGCGTCATTTGGGGCAGGGGGCATTTGCATCCATATCCGTATATCCTATATATTAACATATATATAGGTAAGAGAAACTAAAAAGCCAACAAAGTTTCAATGACGCAAAAAAGGAGGGAAAGTTTTACAATCTCGTAGGCATTCTTTTAAACGCGCTTTGTTGATATTATAATCTAAATATAATTGACCATAATCCCATCCATAAAGCTTCCTTTTTAATGCATTCTTAAAAATCCTCCAAGAAATGCAATTTAACGTCTTTCTGTTTATGATCTAGTAGAATTTTAAAAAAGCTTCCCCCTCCCCCCGATGTTATTTTTAACTTTTTTTAAGAGAGGCAATTCCTTTCTTTTAAATCATCAATATTCATTAAACTTAATTAATTAACAAGAGAGCGAGCGAGCGAGCTTTTCTTCTTATTATTATTAAACAGGATGTCAGAAAGCACAAATGACTCCTTTTTACAACAATCCAATCACATCAAATTGACGTATTTTTTCTTTTCTCTATTTACATAACAAAAAAAAAAAAAAAAAAAAAGCAAGAGGTGAAATTATTTTGTATCTATAAATATCATTCTCTGGTGTATTTTTAACGTGATAAAAGATTCAAAAATGCAAACGCCTTGTTAAAAGGTCGCTCGACTCTATTCGTTTTCTGACCTAATTGGATGATGAAGGTTGACGAGGGGATGGGGGCTTATTGATAGTTCAAACCAAAAAATCTCCCCAACTATTAATATATATTAATGATTGGTAAAAAAAAAGAAACTGAAATAACCTTTAGATTTTAAATACCGCTATCTTGTATTAATTATAGCTATAGAAAAAGCTCGAAATTTTTTCCAAATTTCATCATAAATAAATTATTTTTAATTAATTCATCGAAAAAAAACAACCCCTCAAGGTATCAAAATATTCCAATCAAAATAGGAATTAAAGATATATATTTTGAGGTTGCAACTGTCCAAAGATTAAGGCGAAAATTGATGGGAGGAATTTAGGGTTCCAGCGCCCCTTTCCCCCAACCCCTTCACTCAAAAGAAACGAGTTCGACGACCGGTGGAATCTGTCTTATAGAAGAGGAGCGTGGAACTGACAGGAAGCTTAGTTTTGGAACAATTAATGGACAAAGACAAAAAATCTATAATTCTTTTATAGTGTATTAGTATATAAGCCATTAATATTTACAATCTTAAATTTTGAGATGGGATTCTATTTCCTTCCACAGGAGGGGCTATCGATGATAAAAAATGAAATTGTATAGCTTTAAAAATTTATTTATTTAAATTTAAATTAAATATACAAATTAAACACTAGGGTTTTTGTTCAAAAGGTTTTACACTTAAAAATGAACACTTATCACGTATTTCTACAATTACTTGTCATCATCATTAGGAATATACTAACTTCTGATTATAATTATATTAAGGGTTAATTTTTAATTAATAAAACCTTTGAAACAAATAACCTAGTGTTTAATTTGTATATTTAATTTTTTTAAATTACAAAATGTTTCAACGAGATCCAACGGTCCGAAAGTTTAAATCTTATATTTATTTAGTTATAAAAGTAAAAATTCTCTCACTTTATTTTGATATTTTATTCGTCACTGTGGATGCCCATATTATTTTATTATGCCAGAGGACAAAAAAATATTTAAATTTTTTCAATTCAATATGAAAGAATAAAAGTCTATTAAGGAGTATCGCTGGTTAGCTCTATAGGAAATAATGTTTCGCAGGTTACCGCTACGCGGCGCAACATGCTAAATCGCTTTAAATAAGCAATGCAAGTATTTTTTTGTATTAAAGAATGAAAAATATGTCCTACAAATATAGAAACAAAAATTTCTAAATGTCGGCGATCTTGATAAAAGAAAATTTGAGGAAATAAATAAATAATTAAATAAGGTCGGGAAAAAAATCCATGTCCTAATTGTATTCAACAATTTTCGATAAATTGAGAGGTATGTCTTTGTGGCTGGAAGTATTATTAAGGTGTCAGAAAAAATTCAAGACCTAGACAGCCAAAATTATTTCTTTTATTCGTTGCCGTTCCAGGCTGACGTTTCGGCCACTGGTCTAGGCCATCTTCAGAGCTAAAATATTTTGGTACATTTTATTAAAACATGTTATTGTGGCACTTTCTATAAAATATAAAAATATAATCTATAATAATATACAGTATTGATTTACAGAGTACATTTCATTTATTCTCGCCTTCGGGTATGTACTCTGTAAATCAATACAGGAAAAAATACAAAAAGAGAAGAAAAAAAAAAATATTTTCTGTAAATCAATACTGTCTATTATTATAGATTATATTTTTATATTTTATAGAAAGTGCAACAATAACATGTTTTAATAAAATGTACGAAAATATTTTAGTACTGAAGATGGCCTAGACCAGTGGCCGAAACGTCAGCCTGGAACGGCAACAATAAAAGAAATAATTTTGGCTGCCTATGTCTTGAATTTTTTTTCTGACTCCTTAATTTTCGATCAATTATTAATATAAATTAATATTTCCAAATAATTTCATTAATAAATCGGAAATGAGTTCCCCAAAACTTTCCAGAATATTTTTTTGAATTACGCCTGTCATGTGTGTGTGAACACGATTGCTTAAAACCGCAAGCAGTCAGATGAAATTTGTTATACCGGGTGGGCCAATAGTGCGTGGACGGAGATTGCGGGCTTATTAACGGACATTTTTAAAATTTAGTTGATCGCACTATGTGGGGACTTTAGGGCTACAAATTGCACATCATTTTTGTTCCAATTGCACCTCATATACAGGGTGGTCCATATCAAAGTTATGTTTTTCAAATCGGAACGCCCTGTATATTATCGCATATTTGGATTCTACGGCCAATTTTAGTATGACTTTATGTCATGCAAAGTATTCTAAAACAAACCGTTTAGCCGCAAATCGGGCTTTAGTGAAAAAACTGCTGTCTGAAAAAAATTGAATATCTCGCGAACCATAAAACTTAGGGGACTGTTCTTTTGAGAGGTTACTAACATTGAAATGTACTAATGTAGGCCAGACGGATAACCCGGAATTATTCTTGTGTTGGGAGATATGGCCATGCCAATTTGGACAATTTCAATCATGGATAACTTCATTATTTCAAATGGAACATGCTACTTTTTTTATGCCATGGGACGTGAAATTTAATTATCTTTCAGATGATATAAGGTTGTCTATATCTATCTTTGGTAGTTTTCTTTTTATTCCAAAATATCTGATAACGAAAAAAAAATTATTTATTATAGACAAAATAACTGAAAAAAAAAAAATCCAAACGCAAAACAAAATTGTAAAAATGGAAAAAATATGCTAAATATTCGAAAATGTCTTTCACCTTCCTTTAAAATCATTTATTTGAACTCCTCAAAGTCCCGCTTGCTCAAATTCGGGTTATGATTTGTCAACAAGATGGCGCACCTCCTAACCTGAACATAACCCTAATTTCTTTTTTCGAGAAGTTCAAATAAATGATTTTAAGGAAAATTTAAAGACATTTTCGAATATTTAGTATAATTTGGTTCCATTTATTACGATTTTGTTTTGCGTTTGGATTTTTTTTTCAATTATTTTGTCTATAATAATTTTTTTTTTTTGTTATCAGATATTTTGGAATAAAAGGAACTACCAAAGATAGATATAGACAACCTTATATCATCTGAAAGATAATTAAATTCCACGTCCCATGGGATAAAAAAAAAAGTAGCATGTTCCATTTGAAAAAATGAAGTTATTCATGATTGAAATTTTCCAAATTGGCATGGCCATTTCTCCCAACACAAGAATAGTTTCGGGTTACCCATCTGGCCTACATTAGTACATTTCATGGTTAGTAACCCACAAAAGACAGTTCCCTAAGTTTTATGGTTCGCGAGATATTCAATTTTTTTTTCCAGACAGCAGTTTTTTCACAAAAGCCCGATTTGCGGCTAAACGGTTTGGGTTGACAATTGCATGACATAAAGTCATACTAAAATTGGCCGTAGAATCCAAATATGCAATAATACACAGGGCGTTCCATTTAAAAAAACATAACTTTGATATGGACCACCCCTGTATATGAGGTGCAATTGGAACAAAAAAATATTTTTAATTTGTAGCCCTAAAGTCTCCCCACATTATGTGCGATCAACAAATTTTAAAAATGTCCGTTAATAAGCCCCCACAATCTTCCGTCCACGCACTATTGGCCCACCCCGGCATATTCCTTACATTAAAATTGTAGCTTTATTTCCAGAAATAAGAATTAGTTTATTAACTAGAAACGAACGCAGGAGGAGGAGTTAGAGATAGGAAATAATGTAACTTCATGGGGAGCCGGTTGATAGATACGGTCAAAGGTCGGTTGGGTTTGAGGTGTGTGTGCCATCGTGCGCGGAAGCACCTCGGGTAAATAAACAGAGCTCCAGATAGGAATTTCAAATAATAATTTGACACCACAATTAAATCGACAATGTAATTTACAGTATTTATTAATCGCTTTAACGAATTATTTATTAATGGTAGGGGCCTAATGGTACAAAAAATGTATTAAAAAATCAGAAATAAAATATATATTATTATTATTATTAATGGTAACCGTAAAACCGAGAAATAATAAAATGCAGTGTTTTAAAAAGAAATTTAATTTATTCATAAATTCTTCTTAAATCCACCAAATTTTCAATTGATGTTTGTTATATTGGCAAACTAAGTAAAGCTATTTCTTTTGTATTAAGAAATAGGCTATATTAGAAATTCATAAACTCGTTAAAAATGCAAGCCAGCGACTAAAGTTTTATAATATTTAATTAATAAACGCGAATTCATAATTAATTAAAATTAAAATTCATTTAATTTTAAATTTATTCCTATTCACTTTTTTTTTTGATGAGATATGAATCCAGTAAAGGTTATTTAAAAAATTCTAAAATATGTTGGAATAAAAAAGTAGGCTAAAAATAATTTTAAAGTCAATTTTGATAAATTTGCAGATGGCTGACTTATGTGATACATTTATTTCTTATAAATGGGCAGAGCACAGTTACAAATTCCAAGCAACAATATATATATAAACGAACCATCTAATATAAAATTCACTGACAAGACGATACAAAATATAAAAGCTGAAATTCACCAAATTCGAAATGTACAAAATTTGCAACGAGTTAGTGATGTTAAAGCTTAGGGTTTGTTTATACTCTGTTAAAAAACAAATGAAAATTTTATTTTCTTATCAAATTATAAATGGATATGCCTGATGAGTAACTATATTCAGGAGGTGATGAAGAGGCAGTCAAAAAAAAAAAAAAAAAAAAACAATTTTAACTTTCTCTGTCGACGTTTCGAACGATCATCATCAACAGAGAATCTCATTCGGTTATTAAACTGCAAACGCTAATATAAAAAAATAAAAAGGCCTATCTTGTAATTTTACAATTTTTGTGGAATTCATTGTTGTCTATTGTTGTCTACAGTTGTTTTTTATTTTATAGGTATATTATTTTGATGTCTCATCAGTATATAATTGTCTATCTTTATATGACAAGCTATATAAAACTTAGCATAAGACTTTCCTAAGTAAGTAATTATTCTCTGATGTAATATTATATTAATGTAAATCTTTTTTAATATATGAATAAATGTTGTTGACCATAGGTCCTGATAATGAGCGCGATGAGCGTTCGAAACATCGGCAGAGAAAATTTAAAATTTTGGTTTTTGTTAATTGCCTCTTCATTATCTCCTGAATATTTATTATCAAAATTATTACTTTGACTAGAATATAATTTTATCTAGTCAAATTACTAAGCTGACCTCTTTTGAAAAAATAATATTTTGATTTTATTTTTTCAAAATTTAATAAATAAATGTGTTATATAATAAATTGTTTAAAAAAAGGGTGCCTTTTAAGGTAGAGCAAACATTATTTGCAAGAAAGATAATTTTTTACTGAATTGATTGATATCCGGCATGTTATTGTTCATTCTGAAAAAAAAACCTATAATACGAATTACACACTTAAAGGGCGCAAGCGTTAGGATGTCCTAGTCCCAATTTTTTTTCTATAGAAAACAACCCTAAGCTTGCCTGCCGCCTTTAGCAGCTGCCTGACTGCTCGCCCCTCTACCATCGCCATGTGTATTGGGTAATTAATTTAAAAGTTCAAATTTCGGTGGGACTCACCTATGGGATATGTCTTCTGAATGTGCATATTTGGCGAGACGCTGTACTGGTCGAAGCATGTTCCATTGGGGAGAACGGTCGGCTTCTTCATCCTCATCAAAGGCTAATTCGGAGTCAGGCTCGAAGTACTTGTTAAACTGGGGTTGGTCGGCGGATGCTTGATGGTAGCCGCTGTTCCCAAGCCCGTCGCCCTCGCCGCTTGGATCTTCTTCTGCAAAATACAAAAAGTCTATATATTATTTTATTAAATATTTAAAAAAATCTTAAATTATAAAAATTAAAAATAAATAAATCTATTGGCACAAGAAAAATCAAAATACCACATAAAAAGCGGAATTCCACAACCTTTTATGTTAAGAAATTAATTATAAGGAATTTTATAGTTACATGTTAGTTGAAAAAAAAGTGGTGTGTAACTTATGTAGGCCTACACGTGTTAGAAGTTATACTTCTTTGGAGTATGAAAAAAATTTAAAATAATAAAAATGCTGTAATGATCGAAGATAAATATTAAAATCAAACAACAATCAAAAAGGTTTCAAAGATTTTATTAAAGTAACAAGTGACTACTTCTTTTTCTATCGATATTAGCTGTTTGTTCATGATTCTTTTGGTGTTCGATCCTGATTCTTTCGGTCTTCCATTCGTTCTTTTTATTTTATTTTCAAACAAAGAGCGCCAGAGAGCGCTGGTGTTCTTTCTATTTTATTAAAGTGAAACTTTATTTTTTAAAACAAAATACATTTTGGTCCCTTTTAGATAAAAAAATATTATTAAATTATTAATTAATAAATTTAATTAATAATTTAATTTTTGGATTTGATAATAACAACACGTTTTGTCAAATATAACTTCATCATATCGTTTTCACAAATTCTGGGGCTATCTTCATCGTGTCGTTTTCACAAATTCACCCTCATCAATCTCATCAAAACGCGCCAAAAGAAGTATAACTTCAAAAATTGTCTAGTAATATCAGTAAAGAAAGGATTTTAATAGTGAGATTGATTTTTTTGATTTTTCATGTTTTTTTTTTCCTTTCGTGCTTATTTGAACTTATTTTACGAATATTTATATAATTTTTAAGAATAATTCAAAATATTATTCAACACAAACGTTCATGTAAAGAAAATCCTTCGGCAATCCGGTTTCGGCGGGCTTTGCCCATGGCCCGCATGCGGCGGGCCCTCGTGAAGGAGAAATGAAATGAAATTTCGGTTTTTGGCAAAAATTAAATTATTTTGAAAGTAAGTGAAGGATGTATGGAGTCAGAGGCAGCCAAGAAAAAATGTTCTGAATTTTATCAATCAGGTGGAAACGTTTCGGTACATTTATTATGTACTGCCTCCATACATCCTTCACTAAATATATAGAACCACAAATTACAACTTATTTTGATATTGATAAAGAAATCTTTATCTAAATACCGTAGTAAAATGGTAAACAAATGTTCAGTTGTCAGTTATTCAATTAAGATAGCAACCAGATTTTAAATATTTTCAATCCATCATTAAAATATTGCTAGCGTGAAAGCTTAGTAAATATCAACTTCAAATCCAATCAGACTTTTAGCTTAGATGAACAGTTTTTATAATTATTTATTTTTCTTTGCGCAATTAAAAGTTGTAAATATTTTTTGGAAAGCAAACGCAAAAGCTTCTTAAACACTCCCTTTTTCTTATGAATTTGTGAGTTTTCAAAGAAGTCGATGCCGAGAGGCTACATCCGTGTCAACTTTATGAACACAAGTTCGCGGTCAGTCGCCTGACCACAGTGTTTTGCCCCTCAAACAGCCACTTCCATTCAACGGAGATACAATACAAAAGGATCCACTATTTTAAAAAATCCCCTGGCATGGAGAGAACATTTTTCAAAATCATCAGAATAATAAAAGATACAAAATAGCCATGATATATTTTTTTTTTTTTTTAGAAAACGACAATTTAAAAGAAATGACCTATTGGAAAAAACGATGAAAATATTTTATTTCAATAATAAATTCAATTAGAGAGTTTTATTTCGATATTATATTTATATGGTTATACTATTTTATAACTTCAAGTCTAGAAATGGGGCAAGTACAATTTTTTATAAAGATATCAAAGGAATAAAGTAAAAATTATTTTACTCCATTCTAAGTTAGATGAGTCAAAAATTAAAAAAATTCTTCCTCTTCCTTTTTGGTATGTAGAAAATATAAAGAGTTATTAATCGAAAAAATCTAGTCAATAATTTCGTGGCTTATTGTATTTTTTATAAATACATGTCTTCAGAAATGAGAAGAATTTAAATTTTAAATCTCAAGTTTTTCAATTAAATGAAGACAGGAGGAGCCAAAAGTCTCTGGATGCTTATTTGAACAGTGACAAATTTATTGTTCCATCATCAGTTTTGGATTCCAGAGTTAGTTATTAAATATTAGGCAAGATATATCAATAGATGTACATATCGACGCTCTCAGTAGAAAAGTGTCTTATAGTTTGGAGGGAAAGTGGTGTAGGTTTTCCGTGAAACATATTTATAAGTAAAATTATTTAGTATATGTGAGGTTTCACTAAGACACTAAGTGTCTTACTCCACTTTTTTTCGAAAAATCATTTTTTTGTATATATTTTCTGTTGAAAAATATCATTCTCCTTATGCCCTGGACTGGGTAAGAGCGTAATTCAAATTTTTCAGTTGCCGCACGAAATTAACATTGGCTCTAACAATGACAATGAAATGTTTTTTTGGCTCTCCTGAAAAATAAACAAAAATGGAGTTAGGCACTTTATTTATTAGAAAGTCGATGGCAATGATTTCTTTTTCTATGAGTATATGCCTTTGGGCTTCTCGTGCCTTCCTTCTTTATTAATCGGAACTAATATTATTTCAATTTTTTTTTTTTTTTTTTTACTTTTTTTTATCAATCAAGCCATTTGGATACCAAATGGCTTAAATAAGAATGCCTGGATCCCCAATAGATAATTAATTAATAGCGGTTATTGTAAAAGTCTTATATTATGGCCTAAGTTGCCGAAAAGACTGTGTATATATGTGTGTGAACGTAAAAAAAGTGTATTAAAAAAAAAAAAGATTTTTTTAAATTATCGAAATTTTCAACTTTGCTTTATACAGTATAATTAAGAAGCGATTTTTGAAATATGAGCCAAACGAGTAGTTGCTGGAGTTCACTAAATAATAAATGATCTCCAGGATCCCGGGGGTTTTGACTTGAAACTTAAGACTCTGAATCGAAGAACAATCCCAAGGATTTTTGAATTTTAGAAACATTAGGAAGATTTAAATAAAATTTCGTAAATGGCGGTATAGGAATCCCCTATCAAAGCTACGCTTCTGTTGAATTATAAAATTAATAATAACAAATTTTTTTTTGTTTTAATTATAATTGGTAGGAAGAAATGCGATAAAAATTATAATAAATAAAACGCATAATATGAAAGATAGGATGGATTTATTGAAAGTGAAAGAAATGTAGTGGGGAGAAGAGAATGCACTGTTAGGATGCAGTGCAAGGTGATTAGCAGCAGTGATGGTGGGGTGGCGTCGTCGTCTTGCAGGCGGCGGCGGCACTGGTAGAGGAGGCGACCACGCCCGCGAGAGCCCCGCCCGCTATACTCACCCCCCACCTAACCGTATACCAAAAGGGGCTGCATAAGGGGGGGACCAACCCTGCCCCAAATTCGCCAATTTTTCATTCCTCTCTCGGAACAAATTCACAAAACCCTCCTCACCCTACCAAGGACTATGTTTGCTTTTCCTAGTCACCCTATATATATCATGTAAAAAAATACTTTTTCCCTCTTTTCTACACTTATATGATATAGTTGGAATATGTAGTAAGTCAAGTATCTAATAATCTAACTAAAAATTTGAAGTTATGGCGGAACAGGAGCGAAGGATCATGTTTTTCCCGATAAGATGGCGTAATGTGTCATAAAAAGCATGCCCGAAAAATCAAGCAATTAAAAAATTTGCCAAGAGATGTCAGAATGGTAGCTAATAATATTTAATGCATTTGATTGATTTTAACAATAAATACTTTTTTTTTTTTTTAATTCTTTATTTCTCGGCTGTAGCACGAAGCCATTCACAATAAATACTTTATAAATGTTATTATATGTATCTTTTATAAAAGCATAAAAATATATAAATATAGACCAGATATAAATTATTAGGGGATCGCCTGTTAGACTACCTGCCATCTATTGCAAGATTGCTGAACTAATTTGACATTTGATTTTTAAATAAATCATCTAAGCTTCTTTTAAAAATTTCTTAATTAATATGTGATTAATAATAACAATAAATTCATTTTTTAATTTTAAAAAAATCAAGATTATTGGGGCATATTGATTTTTTGTATTTGCTTGATAACAAAAAAATTAATTACGATAATTTTTTAATAAGTAATTTAAAAAATAATAGCTCATTGTCCCAATAATCTCTTATGAATTTAATTCATTTAAAAAAACCGCATTGAAAAATCCCTTATAATAGTCTAGTTTTTTTTTAAGTACGTTTAGACGTCGCTCCTGAACTCCCTTATTATATTTTCTGGTGGCTGAAATTTTGTTTAAGAAGAAATCAAGAAAGAAGCAGCCTCTGAATGGGGAATTTCAAGACGTTGCAGGGAGGTCTAAAGCATCAAAATTTTGATGATGAATCTTTTGACGATTACAATACTTTCTTTATTTAGTGAAGGAAAAAACAAAAAATGTGATCCTCTTTCAAAAGGTTAAAAAGTGAGATATTTATTATTTATTTTGAAAAATATGAAAAAATATAAAAAATGATGAACATAAAAGACTCGAGATGGAAACGATGACAATTTCTTATGTTACAACCCCTACGAATTTACCGATACCTCTTACAAATGAATAACAATGTCGTTCTTAAGGGGGTGTAAGAGCGGCGCCTTAACGTTCTTTAAAAAAAAACTAGACTATTATAAGGTATTTTTCAATGCGTTTTTTTTTAAACTAATTAAATTCATAAGGGATAATTGGGACAGAGAGTTATCATTTTTTATTTTGATTTATTTTGATTTATTAAAAAATTATGGGAATTAATATTTTTGTTATCAAGCAAATACAAAAAACAATCTGTCCCAAAAATTTTAAAGTTTTTTTAAATTTAAAATGAATTTATTATTATTATTATTAATCACATATTAATTAAGAAAAATTTAAAATAAGCTTAGTTGATTTATTTAAAAATTAACTGTCAAATAATTCAGCACTCTTGCAAAAGATGGCAGGTTAGTCTAACAGACGGTTTTCAGTTCTCCAATTAGCTATATCTGGCCTATATTTATATATTTTTATGCTTATATAAATTATACATAATATTTAATAACATTTATAAAGATTCATAAAAGATCAATGAAAATCAATTAGATTATTAGCTACCATTCTGACATCTCTTGGTAAATTTTCATAATAGGTGTTTTTTTTTTTTTGCTTTTTAAGACAGATAACAGCATCTTATCGACAAAAACATGCATAACAATTTCACTACTATTCCCCCTTAAAAATGTTGATACATTTTTTTCTAAAGATGACATTTATTTCCGAACAGAGACGGTAGCATAATTGAAAAAATTTAATCAAAATCATAACAATTATACAGATTTCCTTTATTAATCATAGATATTATAATCAGTAGAACGCAATTAAATGCTTGTTGCACACTAACAAACGTCAATCCAGATTAAATTAGATCTTGATTGATTTTAGCCTCACTATTAATATCTATCGAGGAAGAAGTGTGTATTAATCAACTATGATTTCATGAACAAGTCAAACAGGAATATTATTATTAATTATTATTCAAGCATACTAATTAGTCAAGTGTGGTTTCAATTCATGTCTTAAGAAGTCTTTAAATACCTTAATTAGAAAATGTTTTAAATAAATAATCATATTAATTTAATTTATTTTGAATATGATGATATTAAAATTTAATTCTCGTTGAATTTTGTTTCAAAATGTGTCCTTGCCCTGTTTTTGGAGCATGGAGGGTGTATTTTGTCATTAGTGGCGCAGTTGTCTGTTCGGGATCAATAGAAGAGAGATGACGAAGACGGCAGTAGAGAGGAATTAGTGGCCAAAGGGCCGGAGGGCCAACGACCCAAACACAAGGAGCAAAAGCAACCAGTCCCTTTTGGGTATATTCACTAAAAAGCATGAAAGGCCAAATTCATTTTACCAACAAAAATTGAGTATAAATTTTAAAATATTGTTTTTCAATAATCATCATAAAATTAATTGAAATTTGAAAATAGGAGTAATCAATCATTCATTTTAATTGAAAATATACAATAAAGGGTGACTTGTAGGGAAACTTTTGAAACCATAACAACAATAATTAATATAACGCTATTAAAAAATTATCCTTAATACAAAGATATATAAAATACTAGACGGAAGCCCCGCCTTCGGCGGGGCCTCCGTCTAGCCGGGGCTGTGCCCCCTGGACCCCCTTGCTCGCCTACTTATATACATACCGATACATACATTTTCCCTTTTCATCTTTATATATAGAGATTATTTTTACGGTTAATTATTCATGAACTTAAGATTTTTTGTGAATCATATCCTTTCCGGGACTCTCCCGGTACACAGACAAAAACTTTACGCCGATATTTTAGAATTAAAAAATGTAAATAAATAAAAAATCGTAAACATGGGTAAATATTTATATTTTGTTACCATGGCAACTATTTCTCCTAATTTTTATTTTTTTCTTATTTTAACGATTAACCCCCCAGTCGTTTAGGAGGAGTTCAGTCACATACACACGTACAGAAGAATTATATATAAAGATGAAAAATGCATAATTACAAAATATAAACAATTCTCTCTATTTCATTCCTTATTGGGAAGAAGATCAAAATTTTATTATCGCTCAGTGATGAGATTATAATAATATGGCATATATTACTATAGCAAATCATGTCTCTATAATTATGTTTTATGTTTTTTAATTGCTTGAGTTCGTTAAATAGGTTTTTCATTTCTCTTACTTATGTATATATATAGAGAGAGAGAATATTGGTTTCATGTAAAAAATTCGATATCGAGATTTTGATGAATTTGAGGTTTTTGAGTTCAAAAAAGTGGTTTTCGCAACATGGTCTCTGAACAAAACATCGCAAGATCTAGGATGCTGAATCTTTATATTTAAGATGTTGATAAGAGAAGTGGCTGTTCAACGATTACAATGATAGTCAGGAAGAGAGAATGTCAGCCAAAAGAAGAACCTTTATCGAATAAAAATCTCCACTTAGAAGACGTTTCGGGTTTAATTATATAAATAATAAGAGGATACAGGAGCAAGCAGCCAGGTAGTTAGTCTCCACGAAATGAAACTCTCTATTGAGGAAACAGTTTCGGTTTTAATGAAATATAACCATCATCAGTCCATTTTGAGCTGAAAGCATTGTTGAGTTAGAAAAATCAAAATAACAAAAGATTATTTGAATATTTACAAACAATATATAACTGATACATACAGTGTGAGCTCAAATGACAAAGCATTTAGTCATATTGCGGAGTTGTCAGTAGATGTGTATTATACATAAATTATTTGTATAAAATACAAAGCAATGCAATCAGCTTATACGGTACGCCAAGTTTGAGATACAAAATTGTTTTGGTTAATGAGAGATTTTATTTATTACATCTGATATTATAGTAAATATTTTGTACAATGACCTCTTAGAGGGTCAGAGGTGATGATGGTATACCGAACTCTTGTTTGTTTATTGGTATACCATCATCACCTCTGACCCTCTAATGCCCAATCGCACCGCACAATTTAAGTATAACTTAAAATAAAGTATCAGCAACATGGCAACGTTGTAAATTTTAGTGATATTCTGCTGATTTATTTGTGATTTAATATTATAAGACTTAAACGATACTGTTATTTATTAATAAATATATATTGGGGGGTCCTGGCATCTTTATTCACGCCATTTGGGTCTTGAAACATGATTTTATTTTCAATCAGAGAACGTGTTATCTTAGCAACGAACGTGGTTAGCAACGGACGACAATGAAAGTTTGTTAAATTTCATACTTAACCCCCAAATATTTAAGCCCTCGATTTCGGGGGCTTAGCAATGAACTTAAGCTAAAAAACAATATTGATAATATAATATTAATTAAGTAATAATAATACATTTTTTGGATTCGATTTCGATTTTTCTTATAAAAAACATGAACAATATGAACTATATTTTCGAGGATGATCTATATTATATTAGAGGAGGGTCTGTCGGTCCATCCGTCTGTCACGCTCTGACCAACTTCCCGTTGGAATTTTGAAACGAAATTTTCCAGTCTTATATTAGTAGAGCTGTGTTTTTCTAATCTTTTTGAATTTACAGGTTGAAAAATTCTGGCGATTCTCTTGGTTCATGACCGACAAAAAGATTGTAAATCAAAAGACTATGTAAGTTATATGATTTTCTCTATTTTGGTACCTATTTCCCTTCTCCCCATGAAATTATGTTTTTATTATCGTGTAGAACTTTGCCTTTTTCCCTTTTGCCGCCTACCTTCCGTGTAGGGCTTCGCCACCCCTAGGGGTCCCGACCCACAGATTGAAAAACACTGTTATAGAGTGACATATCGTTATTAATATTTATATATAGTAGCCTATATATAAAATTGCTATTAATTAATCAAAAAATCATGAAAATTAATATTTTGTTTTCTGATTTTCTCATTTTTCTGAAATTAATATTTATAAACAATATGTATTTAATTTAGTTTATGATTATTAAAAAGAAAAAATTATTAAATTAAAAATAAATCACCAGAATATCACTAAAATTTACAACGTTGCCAGGTTGTTGATACTTAATTTTAAGTCATACTTAAATTGTGCGGTGCGATTGGGCATAAGAGGTCATTGTACAAAATATTTACTATAATATCAGATGTAATAAATTAAATCTCTCATTAACCAAAACAATTTTGTATCTCAAACTTGGCGTACCGTATAAGCTGATTGCATTGCTTTGTATTTTATACAAATAATTTATGTATAATACACATCTACTGACAACTCCGCAATATGACTCAATGCTTTGTCATTTGAGCTCACACTGTATGTATCAGTTATATATTGTTTGTAAATATTCAAATAATCTTTTGTTATTTTGATTTTTCTCAACTCACCAATGCTTTCAGCTCAAAATGGACTGATGATGGTTATATTTCATTAAAACCGAAACTGTTTCCTCAATAGAGAGTTTCATTTCGTGGAGACTAACTACCTGGCTGCTTCCCTCTTATTGTCAAATACAACAGCCACTTCATCTCTTCAATTTTATTATATAAATCCATCATCAGTTCTTAAGAGATTATTGGCAATCTCAAGGTGTACACCATTGAGATGCAGATAGAGTTGTTATATATAAACATATACAAAAATGATATAAAAATATAAATTTGCACATAAGATGACGTA
>JAKCPI010017533.1:0-37907 GCA_023213315.1 Euborellia annulipes | reverse complement strand
ATTCATATAATAAGATCATATAAATTTTGTAAGAAACGATTCAAATTTTAAGGGGATAAAGTGTCCTTTTTTGGAATGCCTGAGCTTATAACAATATACAAAATTTTTTTATTTTTTATCGGGCTGCTTTATAATTTCATCTTTTTACAATTCTGTTTTGAAGTATTTTGTTGTTGTTTGGAAGGATTAGCAGAGTCTTTTAGATAAGACAACGTTACTAGGAGGCACCACGTAGAGGTTCCTTCCAAGACCCCCCAAAAAAATTATCTTCATCTTCTTTTAAAGCCCTTCGATCCAGTGAATAAATGGCCTTACTCTAGCAGCTTGTGGTCATTTTAAAAACAATTTATTTTTCACTGTATTCTTGAAAGTGGTAGAAAATAAAAAGAAACAAATTCTAGGACATTCTTCGATCTACCAGTATTTTAAATGATGTATATGATATATATATATATGATTTATGGAAAAGTTTCTTGAATGAGGTGGCGAATAGCTAAGCAGGACAAGCTGCAGATTAAGGAACTGGGATTAAGGAATGTTAGCTCGTTCGTGTTCGAGAAATCTCCTCATCGGGATTGAAAGGTGCGAGATAATCTCATCCTCCAGTAACAGACACAAATGAGACGATTTCAATTCTTGAATGTTGGAATTTTTACGTGGATGAAATTTTCTTTTCTTCTAAGTAATTCAACTTCAGCAACTTCAATTCTCGACTTGTTTTAATTTTATCACAGGAAATAATTTGTAATAATTTATATTTTTTTCCTCCTTTTTCCAATAATATTTTTGTAAACAGACAATGTATTATTTTCCACTGGTTTTTGCGAGGAAATAATTTACAAAATGTATGAGTGAATGGCAAATATAATATGATTCTTTTCTGGACGGTTTTTTGCTTGAGGATCGAAATTGTCAATTTTCTGAGATTTCATTCATGTTTTCTATATTTTAGAAGATCATCTACAAGTTATCTGAAAAAAAAATTTTTATTCTAACTAATAATATTCAAATTTAAATGTATAAAATATTAATTTTATAATATTAAAAAAGTTACCTTTCAGCACTTATTCCTCTAATATCTACTAGGAAAAACATTCCATTACAGAATAAGAGCATAAATTAAAATTTTGACTTCATTGCTTAAAGAAAAGGCAAATGAAAAGATTAGAATCGATGGGCTGTGAAGTCAAATGCAACTTTCTGCATCGCTGGCTTTTTATATATTTATTATAAGTCAGATGTATAGTGAGCACATCTTTCGTCGCTCTTTTGGATAAATATTATTATTTATTTATGAAAATGAGTCGCCCTAAAAAAAAAAGTTGAAATAGATTTTTGACCCTAATCAGTTAATTATGAGAATATCAAGTTAGTGTACTATTTACCTTTCATTTGCTAGATTTTTCCTCTTCTCTCACACAAATATTCACTTAAAAGAAAACACCAAAAAAATTATCTCTTTTGGTTTTCCGACAATAATTATTTACTTATGGAATATATTTAAATGTCTCAATTGTGTTATTAAACATGTTATAATTCCTGACCTGAAAAAAAATTTAAATTAGCCTCAGTTAATTTATAAGTATTATGAATTAGTGTTCTAATTTATTTATGTTTACCTTAAATTTCTCAAAAAATGTTGAAAATTTTCTCTCTTCTCTCACTTTTTACACTCACCACCAAAAAAAGACTGCAACAAAAAGTGTATGTAGAAAATGAAATTAATAAAAAAAGAACAGCAAGGTTTTAAATAATTAATCACTTGCTTGCCGAATACAAATTATATATATATATATATTGATGAATATATATATATTTTTTTAAACGGTAAACCGGGAGTCTGAGGAAATCATATCATTGAGGATGAGTGTGATTTGGATTACGAGCAAACGAGTGCGGGGGCTAACGGGGAAGAGATCCTACCTAGCCTAACACAAAATACGAAGGCAATAGAGAGTATTTGTAACCCCGTCTCCACCATCAGATCGGTGGAGCCCTCGGGTTCCTAGCCTCAAGGATTGCAATTTGGACCCTCCAGGCTATTCCTGGAGAAATTGCAACCTTCCCGGACTCGATTTACTCATAGAGCCACCTCAAACCCACCCTCAAAGATACGAAAACATTTCAGACTCCCAAATGCGCTAACAAAAGACAAGAACACTTGGAACCTGGTCTTAGATCTCTTAATCAGATCTGACCGCATCTCTTTATGAACCGTTCATGGAATAAATCAACGAGAATATCTTTCATTTTAGCTCTCCGTATGGATCCTAAATTAAAAGAACAAATCAAGACATCCTAACAAAACGAACGAGCTAAAAGATTAGACTAAGGCACCTGGAGCTAATAACAACAACTATCCAACAGAGGCATAAAATGAAAGTATTCACGAGGAGTAGATACAGTTTCAAATAAAAATCCCTTTCGTTGGCTCGTTGGCATGGTGCACCCTCCACCCCTCTAGATTTAAATCTTTAAACTACATTTAAGGTGTAAAAATAAATTTTCTAAATTATAAATATCAAAAAGTGAATACAATTAAATTTGTATTCGTTTAGCAATCACCTCTAAGAAGATGACAATGAAATCCCGCGGCGGGAGAGGCTCTTTCTCTCGAACGTTGCAGATGCAGGGAGGAATTATAATCTAATTTTTATTTAAATTTAGAAAATTATATTAATTTTTCAAAAAAAAAAGTCAAGTTAAATTTATGAAAAGAAATTCTTTAAATGAAAAAAAAGCAAATTGAAATAAAATTTTTAAATGCAAATTAATTAAAATGAAAATTATTTAATTTTAAAAATTACTTTTATATATTTAAAAATGTTAATCCTATTTGGGGTCAGCTGGAAAAAAAGAACATCCTAAAAAGCTAATCTAATCTATCCCCTTCAAAATTCTTGCACCATGCTTAATACCTTTGTTCTGTTGACCCACAGGAATCTGTAACAAAAAAGAAATTAAAATCAGATCATTTATATAATTTTGGATTTATGAGTGTATGTTTAGAGTATAAAATATTCACCTCCTGAGGGGTTGACGGTCGCTCGAAGCTCCTTGCCTGGCACTCGTAGAGCTGATCCATCGAAGCTCCCTTGCACTCGTAGAGCTGATCCAGTTGATTGCACTAGTTGAACACTGAACACTGAACACTGAGCACTAAACACTGAACACAATTTCACTGGAGAAGCACAAACCTGCAAAAGAGAAATTGTTTAAGAATTTATTCCTTAGAGGTCTAACAATCTAGTGTAAATAATTTTCCATTAGGATTTTATGAATGAAGTTTAAAGGAGCACGTCCCAGGGATTTATTTCCATCGGCCCTTTCCTGTGTATGACCCTCCCTATATTCGCTATTAGACAGGGGCGTTTATAAGGGGGGAGGGGGGTAAGGCCCAAGGGGGTCCGGGCCCCTCAGAAATTTTTCAATCTATATATATATATAAACGGGTATAATGCCAATTTCTATATTTTTGTTATGAGAAAGTGCGTCGCATAGATAAAAGTAATAAAAAGAAAAGGAAATATATTAATATATAAGCATTTTTTAATAAAAGTTTTGACTTTGAGGGGGCTCGGGACTCATGTATATACGGTATTTTAAAAATATTTTTGGGTATAGGAGGAGGGAGATCTTTAAAAATATGAGTTCGCCCTCCTCCCCGCTATCATGAAAAAGGGCGAGGAATGGACACCGAAACTTCTAAAATGGATGAAATTCTAATAACAACAACTTAGACAAGAAAATTAAATATTTATATAGAGATTCAGTATATAAAATATTCTCTCAATTTTTATGTTGTTCACAAATTCCGATGCACTTTATTATGCAAACAGGGGCCTAATAAAAAAATTTGTATTCTAATCCATAGTTTGATCCTTACTTAATGAATGTATCTAACTATAAAGTGTAAATGTAGCCTACTTACCAAAAAGTAGAAATAATAGGAATTCTGGGCCGGAGTGACACGGCCTGTTGTCCATGTCAAGCCCTCTCTGCAGGCTTTGTCTCAACTTGAGTCGAGACGAGTCGAGAAGACAAGTGCAGCAGGTAACAACTAGAAAAAAACAAAAAAGAAAAGAGAATTAGCAAAAATTTCCAACTCATACGTATATATATATATAGACATAGTAAATATTAAGAATGAGTAACTCTTATTAAATTCTTTTATTATTGATAACAACTGTGAAAGTCTCTACTCCAAAATATTGATTTGATCTCAATGTGTGTGTGTTTTTTTTTTTGTTTTTGTGATTGAGTTTAATTAAATATATTTATATTATTAATTCTAGTCCCTTACTCCCACATTCTCTCTTATTTGATATTAAATCCAAAACAAATTTCCAAATAGTTTTTTTTTTTTTTTTTTTTTATTAAAAAAAATAAATTTTCATGTTTAAAATAAAGAATATCGACTGTAAATGTAAGAGATCATTAAAAAGATGATTTTTCTAATGTAAAAGGTAACAAAATGAATTAAAATTAAATAACTTGTAGTTGAATAAATATATAAGTAAAATTAAATTATATATATATATGAATCCATCTTTTAATTAGATCACCTTGTCACTTTATATATATATATATTTTTTGGATCACACTGACATTTGTCATTTTAAAAATTGTTTCTATTATATTTTATTTGTTAAACTTTGAGTCAAAAATCTTGGTTTAATTCTCTTTAATGCAAATAATAAGTGTCTGTAACTAAATTATACTTGAAAATCACACGATTAGAGACCAAAAGTTGAACAAATAAAATAAAAGAGAAAAAATTTTTTATTTATTAATGATGAGAATCAGTGGGTCAAAATAATATATATATATAAATGGGGGTTTAAATTCATAAATGATTTTGATAAATCCATTCTCTTCTCTTTCAAATTAGAAAATCATCTTTTTATTTTAAATATAAAAATTGATTTTTTCTAAAAAAATATATATAAATAAGGATGTCAGAATTATAAATATTTGTTTAATAATTTTAAAAAGAAGCTTAAAAAGGAAAAAAGATGAATATTAACTGATTCCAAAGTGAAATCAAAACTATTTGGAAACTTATTTTTTGTATTTACTGTTAAATAAAGGGAAAAAATATTTAGAATTACAACTACATCACATAAGATTATCTATGCATAAGACTTCCTATGAATTAATAAAACATGCTATCAATTTAAAACAAAGTTGTTGGAATTAAAATTCAAGTGGAAAATTTTAAATTTTATTAACATAGCTGTAAGATCTGTCAGACTGATTTTGCTTAAAATAATTCACTCACATTTAAGAAAATAATTAAGAAAATATATATATATATTATAATAATTAAGAAAATAATTAATAAAATGCAATCAAAGGTTTATAAAAGAAAATAAATAAATGAGAAAGATGAGATGAAAGGTTAAAATGCTGGGCAACTAATTTTCTTAACTCACACTCACATAAAATGATTTAATTTATTAGAAATAAATATTAAATAATAAAATCATGGGGAATGGATTAATTACCAAAAGAAATAATTAAACTTACATTTAATAGATGTGATGAATTTAGCTGAATTTAGGCGGTAAACGTGCTACACGAATAGACAGGTCAGAGAAGCTGTCAAACAGACGACCAACTCTTTGACAATTAAGACGGGTTCAGAATAGAGCGAGAGCACTACAGCTTTAATTAAAAAAAAATTTGAGGGCGATAGCTTCAAAATTATGGCCGCTAGAAACTCCCAAAATTAGCACCCCGAGACGCGCACCTTAATTTAATTTTCATATCAAAAAAAAAAAATTAAATTCACATGTCTGTTAAAAATTCGTATTTTTCTTTTTTCAAAGCAATAAAATATTATTTTAAAAACAAAATTAATTTTAAAAAAATTCTATATTTTAAAGTTAAAATAATTTATTATCTAAATTTTATTTTTCCAAAATCTAACATTCCTTGACATTACATGACGAAACCTTTCCCCAACCTTTTTTGATGCCTCCATCATCCCTTCAGTTCCTCGGATCTTTTCATCCCTTATTCTGTCATTTTTATTTTACCCAAAGCCCATCTCACCATTCTCATTTACGCCACATCCAACTTTCTTTCCTCAGTTACATGTTATTTCGATACAGTTTGGCCGATTCTCTTGCCAGCTATTTTGGTTATTGATTCAAAGCAGAACTTACAACTATAAAGTTTACAATTTCATAAATTTGTTAACTACTTTATCATTATAAATATGTTTACAGAATAATAATATAACTCATTTTAGAGTTAAGGACTTTTGCTTCTCATCCGATGATATATATATATATATAATATATAATTACAGATGATTTTTTTTATTATTAATTTATCAACTAAAATGATGCATAATGCACCAATCCTGCTTGCTAACGATATAATAATAAAATCTAATCTGTATATATATATATATAGAGAGATATATTAATATACACTATTCCAAGAGGTTGGGTTCTCTTCTGGACCACAATCGGTCTAATCTTACACTTTTGAAAATGACTCATGTAATTCTAAAAATTTCTGTAGTTTTTAGATTTATATTATATACAATTGTAACATCGTTTTTAAGATTATATATATATATGAACCGCTTACTGCAGAAAGACAACATGTCTATATTTTAAAATTTTTCAGGAGAGGCAAAAAACTGTTTAAAAACATAATTAGACGATTTTAAATGATGGATTATGAAAGCTGAAGCCGTACTATTCGGAAGACAAGTGCCTTTTATGCGGTAAAAGATGTGTTGACCTATTTAAAACAATTTTCATCAAAAAACTGAAAATGGACTAGTTGCCTTTCTGCAGTAAGCGATTCACATATATATACATAAATAATTTATAACTGAGATGTTATATTAATAAAAGGGTAAAAATTGAGAAATGCAGCTAAGGTTATTTCTTTATTTGGTCAATTCACACAGCTCACGTTTCGGTTCCGTGTTTGAAATTCACACAGCTGACGTTTCAAACACGGAACCGAAACTTCAGCTGTGTGAATTGACCAAATAAAGAAATAACCTTAGCTGCATTTCTCATTTTTACCCTTTTATTAACATATATATATATAGGCCTGCAGGCAGTGAGGGGCTATATCCCCGGGGCCCGGACCCTTTGAGCTCCATAAAATTCTAATAAAAAAAATGGTTAAAATTTCAATTAAAAAAAAATAATTTTCATTAAATTTTTTCCTAAGGGGACTCGGGCCCTTTTGAGCTCAAATCTTAACATTATATTTTTTTTTTTTTTTTTTTTTTTAGTGGGGGCCTGCATTATTATGTAGCCCCGGGGGCCGACAAGTCTGTCTGCAGTCCTGTATATATATTAATAATTTCATCATAAATAAAAATACTTTGACTAACTTTTGGCATTATATGATAAAACAATTTTGATGAGAAAATGGTGATGATGATGTTTAAAAGATCTCAAAATGTGTGTTTTTAAGCAATGCTATCGCTGTTTTTCTTGAAGTTAACTGTTTGCGCACTAAAATATATATTTAATTTATTTTTCTCTCAACCGGTACTTTTGACTTCTGATGTCTTCCCCAGCTATTGAATTTTAAGTAAAAACCCATTTCATTTTAATTTTGAGTGTGTTTCTAAAACTAGACTCCTTTGACTATAGTTGATCAATTTTACATCAGTACAAGTGGATTCATATCTTTACATTATATATATATATATATATATATAAGAATATTTAAACTTTGCAATATTTGTAATCTTTCAATGATAGTTTGATTCATTAATTGAAAGATGCCGCCGTTGTCTTAATAGAACTTTGCGATTTGGCTTTCAAGTTTAAGTATGCTTAATTCAATATTTGTTTGGGAATTGATGATGCAATTTTGAAGGTTATATTAAAGAAGTCTAATAAATTCGTTAACTCACACAAAAATAAGGTAAAAACATATATACAAAAAATTTTATATTTAAAATTATTCACTTTTACCGTTCAGAAATAAGTGCCCGTTTTAAGATTTTATGATAAATGAGGGAAAACATATGAATAAGTAAATAGTGAGTGATATTAATTAGTAAGCAAGATTATTTTTTAAAAGAAAATTGTTTTTTTAGTTTAAATGTTTTTTTTTTTTGCTACAAATTCAATTAAGCACACAGCAATCAGATTTAGTTTGCTAAAAGTCAAATTACAGGATAAGCTCATTGAAACTTGCCAAGGGATTGAGAGAAAACTATTAGTCTAGGTGGAAATTCTAAATTTGGTTTAATTTCTTTGTTATATATTTTATTTTAATGAAATTTTTATTTTAAAATATGGAATAAACTTTGAGGATGGTTACAAGGGCAGCCAAGGCGAAAAATAAAACAAAATCTATTTTTTGCGACGTTTGAGTGCCGATCGCACTCTTCATCATTCGACCTCGAAATACTAGAGTCTTCAAGTAAATGTAAAAATGGTTAAAACGTTGCTATACTGCCATGTCAAACGACCTGACGAATTGACATCATTTTTGTCCTGATGAAGAGTGCGATCGGCACTCGAAACGTCGACAAAAAATAGATTTTGTTTTATTTTTCGCCTTGGCTGCCCTTGTAACGCATCCTCATATCATAATATCCAGCCATCAAGAAACAACTGGAATAAACTTTTTTTATTAAAATGGACACTTATTCAAGACAAGAAAATCCCAAATACGATTATATATATATATCATGAATATACTTTTTGCAATTTTAGATATATAGCAGGCAAAAATGGAGAGCTTTGTCTCTAAAATTTATTCAATTATTCTCTACTCCTTCGGCGGGCTTTACCACTTGCCAGGGGCTCCTGGCGAGCAATTGCATCAAATTTATTCTTGCTCACTGTTTAAAAATTTTCCTCTCCCGCTCAACTTCCTGTAACTTGTGGAGTTGTGTGCTCTGCGACAGCCACACCAGATTTTTACCATTGCAAACTTATTTTCTTTGTGATAATTGAATGATCTGGGGGCGAACCGTTCAGAAATTTAAGTTTGGGAAACAAGTTCCAATATATATATATATATATATATATAATGTTGAATCCAGGAGATGTAGGAATATATTGATATTGAAACTTCCTGTGTATATATATATCAATATATAATGTTGCCGACGTTGCTCAACCTCAGAGCGACTAGCACCCCAAACGTCGGCAACAAAATATAAAGTTTTTTAAATATATATATATATTGGCTAAATGGAATTGTTTTCCGAGGACAATTTTAAATGTTAAAAATATATATATATATTGAAAACATTATAAAGCATATATTATTAAAAGGGCATAAATGTTTTATTTATCTAAAGGTGGATCCACCTTAAGAAATATCCACCGAACGCGTTCGACGGAAATATTTACAAGTGTGGATCCACCTTAAGAAAAATTTAACTTTCAATTTTATGCCCAGAAAGAGAAAATAATATTAATATTTGGATGGCCGATAAGCGGCTTGTCTATTTTTTTAATTTTTTTAAAGTCTTATCTAAAACTTTTTCGTCTAGCCACGATTATTTAATGTAAGAGAGGTAGGTCAATATATATCGCCTGCTGAGGATCATAGTGGCGAAAGTTCGAAATTGAACAATTCGAGAAAAAGCGTTTGGAAGTTTTATAAACATATACTTTTAAATAGCCGGGCAACAAATGAATGGGCCAGAATCAATAGCAAAGAATGGAAATATATTCTTCTTGCCACTTTGGCACTCAAAGGAGAAAACGTTTAATCGTTTCGTAGGCTTAACTCAAAAATTGAATTTTCGGACTTTCGCCACTATGACTCTCAGCAGGCGATATAATAATTAGTCTATCTTCTTAAGTGCAGTTATTTAATAATGTATTTTTCGATTTTCATTGGGCATTCAAATATGACTCGACTGACTTTTTTTTCCCAAATACATTTCAAAGAACATCGCTCCAGGACTCATCAAGGGCGGATCCAGAGGTGTTTCTCGGGGGGGGGGTAATCTGGTGTGACTGGTCGCGCAGCTCACAATTTCTTAATTTCGGTAATTTAAAGGCGCATTCTGTACTTGTTTGCCAGAATATAAATAAATTAAGTTATAGAGCTCCTTTTTAAAAAAAAAATATTTTTTATTTAACGCGATTAACTAAAAAAAAATTATTTTTTCGAAAATCAAAAAATGGGCTTATATAGGTTGTAGATAATTTAAATAGCTTTAATTAAAAAAAAAAATTTGAGGTCGATAGCTTCAAAATTGTGGCCGCTGGAATCTCCCAAAATTAGCACCCCGAGACGCGCACCTTAAAAATAAATTTTTTTTCGGAAAAAAGTATTTTTTCAAATCTTGGGGGGGAAGGGTAATTTCCCCTTTACCCCCCTGTATCCGCCCTTGTCTCATATACCCTAATTTAAATATTATTTTATATTGAATAGAAAGTTCCCTCCCCCCTCTTCAACTAGCTTAGGTGCCGGTCATTATACTTTAAGGCATGTCTGGCATTTTTTTCTTACATATTTACTAAAATATTATCTTTAAGATATCAGATATCTTGAAATTGATTAAAATGATTGATAATTTTTTTTTTTTTTGTATTATTCTGAAAAAGACTATTATCTTAAAAGATAATGTTATTGTCTTCTCATAAAAAGAATTATATTCAGGTAACCCCTGCCTGTATAACATCGAGAATTGGAAAAAAAAGTAATTCCCATTTGCAAAAAATATCTTGTAAAAAAAAAAAAGAAAATCTCAAATACTCCCCCTTCCCCTGTTGAGAGGTTCATATCGATAATAAATATATTTTAGTCTAATTTTTTTTTGTAAAAGTGGATTTTTAAAAATGATTTCGAACCCCCCCCCAAAAAAAAAAAATTATATACGCTTCTGGCATCCGTTCAATTTCGATCTTTGCATGTCAATGTATAGTACCCCCTCCCAGCCTTCTGCTACGCCGCATGTTGATCAAAGCTCGCTGTATCTATCAGGGCCGGAACTACGAGATTTTTTAGGGGGCAAAATTTAATTTGCCGCCCCCTCAAAATTTTCTATACAAAATTCATATTATTTTACCTTTTTTTAAGTAAATCTTTCTTTAATTGCCGCCCGGGGCACACGCACCCACTGCCCCCCCCCCCCTAGATCCGGCTCTGGTATCTATACTAATTTTAGTCTATGATGTAACAGCAGCTACCTCGTCGATATTTTCGTGGGTGATAGGTTTACTATTTTTAGTATTAGTACTAGAATATGTTTTTTATTTTGAAATCGAGAAATCATTTCTTAATCTTTTTTTTTTAATGTTTATGTTTATATTTTCTAATCACTGATATTTTTATTTTCATATATATAGTGGAAACCCCGCGCCAGAGGAAGGAGGCGTGGAAATAGATATAGTGGATTGAATCTTTCAAGCGTTGGCAACACTTATGGGAATCACTAATGTGTATGTGATACAAAGATAAACTGCATTTAAAAGGAGTCTTCTTATTTTTTTATTTTTATTAGTTAGAGATTGAATACCAAGACCCAAATATTCAATAAACAACGGGTGAAGGTAATTTTATTTATATATATAAACTCGGTGGGAACCTTTTTACTATAAAAATGGCAAATTTCTTTTCGTTCTAGATGGCAAAGGTCAATTACTAATATTGGCTAATTATATATTAAGATTTATGCAAATTTTGAAAATATTTTTTCTCTTAAATTTCTCATTTTTTAAGAAGTGATTTCTTTTGTCCATATTCCACTCTCGATAACAATTCATTTATTTTAAGCTCAACCTTGAGCCAGAAGGTCATCTAACATTTGACCATTTAATGATTGAGAAAATAATTTTATTTTATTTAATCTCTCTATTTTTTTATTTATTTTTTTTTTTTAGAACAATTACTTTAAATATGGCCTCAAATTTTACTAGTCCTGGGTAAGTCTTTTTTTTTTTTTAATTATTTTGAAACACAAAGTTTAAAAAGAATTTTGTCAAAATAGAACTGAGTGTATTCTTTTAATTTTTTAAGCCTGATATTTGCATACAAAGTTATGGCCTGGGGGGATGTGCAGTGAGGGTCAATATCAAGTCCCACCCATGCGTTTTCTACTTGTGATTATTTCATCGTTTTTATAAAAAAAAAATGAAAATCTTTATTAGAAATTTTCTAGGTTTGAACCATGAGTTTACATTAAAAAATATATAATATTTTTTCAAAAACAATGAAATAATCACAAGTACAAAACGCATGGGTGGTGGGACTTAATATTGTCCCTCACTGTGCATTCAAATTTTCTACAAATTTAATAAGGAAGGAAATATTTTGTTAAATAATATTTTAAACCCAGTTAGAAATTCCCAAATAGTATTATTTATTTATATAAAGCCGCCCCCTCTCCACAGGGCCCTGTTTAGGAAGTCTAGGCAATTGAATTTTGTTTCTTATTTATTTGTAAAAATATATAAAATTTTCTTTTTTTTTTCTTTAAAAAAATCAAGTCTGAATAAAAGTAAATTAAATTGATAGAATTAACTACAGTATTTATCGTTAATTATTCTATTATCTTAAAAGATAATGATATTATCTTTCCATAAAAATTAATAAATAAGTGCGTATTCGAAAAATTTTATATATAATTTTAATCCCCCGCTAACACAGACACGATCGCCCCCACACACAATCTAAATCTCAGGAACAAATCCAAGCCCCTAACACATCCACTAACCAAACCAATAACACCTCGACTTGGGGAGTAGGCAGATTGAGGCCCCGTAGTCAACCTAAACCGAACATAAACACAATTGCACACACCCAACCTTCCTCCAGCACTCAGAGACCAAACCACGCATCCAGGCATCCACCAAATTGACCTGGGGACCAGCAAGACTGCAACCCCGTAAACAAGCCACCCCAACAATTCCCCCCTAATCCCATACTCTTGAAAATGGCTCCAAAAGGAGAGCCGAAACGTCGAGTAAATCTCAACATCACACGCGACTTAACCCGATAAAACTTATCTTCGCATACATCCGGTCGCGGAAACCTTCCAGAACATATATATATATATATATTTCATGAAATCGGCAAAATTTTGCCGTGTTCGTGAATTCGGCAAACCCTCTGCCGAGTTCACGAATTAGGCATTATTTTTTTTGTTAGTTTTGCCCATTTCACGAAAAAAGCAGTCATTTTTTGTTTTTCATTTCTCCATTATATTTAGAACTTAAAAAAAAACTTGTATAATGCAATCTTGGTTGAGATAATTAGTAAAATAAAGTAAAAAAAACAATTAAAAATCTTTTATTTATTCAACTTTTGGTTTGGGGAAAGACGTGGCTCATTCAAGGAGAGACGGAATATGAGGTAATAATGGTTTATAATATTTTAGGTTATGGAGAAAAAGCAAACGTAGCTCCAATTTCAACATTCTTAAATCAAATATTGAATCTATATAATATTTAAAACAACTTACAGGGGCACCGGTCTAGTCTGTTTTGATCTTTTGCAGTAAGTTTCTCCTAAGAAAAAAATTTAAATCAACTTTAAGGAACTCACAGGTTCGGTCCAAAAGCTAATCGAACCGAAGCTGTGAGTTCCCTAGAGTTGATTAAAATTTTTTTTTCTAAGGAGAACCTTAACTGCAAAGGATCAAAACAGACTAGACCGGGGCTCCTGCAAGCTGTTTTAAATATTATATAGATTTAAGTATGTTAAAATTGGAGCTAATTGAGCTCCACCTTTAAAGAGACCTATATTAGGCCGTTTCTCTCATTCTTCGGTATCCAACTATTGTTCAATGAGTGTGCGAAGAATAGTTGCGAAAATAATCTCACTGAATGAGTTACTGGCGTAGCCCATTTCGTGAAATAGGCATAAAATTGCCTAATTCGTGAAATCGCCAGAGGGCTTGCCGAATATATATATATATGTTAGGGAGACTTCATCGTCTGTATGTGAAAATGGCTGCAAAATGGAAGCCGAAACGTTGAGTAAAAATCTCAATAACTAACGAGATAAGCCTCTAACCCTAGAAAGCTTGTCTCAATATACTGTATATTAATATATAATAATTATTTTATTTTCAGGAACGAAGATGAATTAAATAAATGGGAGAATAAAGTGATAGTTGAACAAATAGGAATTGCTGATAATTTTGGTTCAGTTTTTGCTGAAAGATTTTTAATATCGCAATTAGAATATGCGAAAACAAAAGTTGCCTTCTCTCTTTTTGGACCTCCTCAAGAAAATGCCGAAACTAGCAAATCAAACAATAATTTCGAACTTACTTTTTCAAATGTTAGACATCGATACAAAAAAGACCAAGTTGAAAAGATTGAAGAATTATTTAACAAAATCAAGGAAGCTAATACATTTTTTTTAGAAAAAGAATTGGCATTATATTTCTCCATTGTTTTCGTTATGTTTAAAACAAACGAAAAAGAAAATATCGTAATGGGAGGTCAAGTAATTTTCAAAATCCCTAATAAGTCTTTGAATGGTTATGAAGTTTATATCGATGATATGTTGCGCCAATATAAGTAAGTAATTAGAATAACTACAAATTCAATGAATTCCCTTCTTAAAAGATTTTCAAATCTCTAATCCATTTTGTTCAATTTTAATTATATATGAAATAATTTATTTTTCAGATCATGGAAACATTATATTGATACAAACAAATTACCTCCTTGCACAATTTGTTATCCAATAGATGGAAATTATGTAGAAGACTCTTGCAGAGGCAATTACATCATTGAACCTTCACACAAATGCGATGCTGCTTCAAAATCTCTGGAAATTTGTGATAATCTTGGAGTAGGGATTGGAGTCGCAGCAACGGTTGTTGGATTGACATCTCTTGTAATTCCAGTTGCAGCTCCGATTGCAATCGCTGCAGCTGTTGGTTCCACTATTACTGGAGGCTACGGAGTTGCCAGGTCTGCCCATACGCTCGTTGATCTAAATGAACACGGTGAATCAATAAATATATCAGATCCCAGGGCTAGATCAGCATATTTTGGTATTTTTGGTAGCACTTTGTCAATGTTCTCAGGAGGGGCAACCAAATTAATTAATGGAATGGCAAGTAATGGAGTGGTTATTAGCCAAAGTGTAAGATTTTTTTACAATGGCTTAATTGGAACCTCTTTAATAGTCAATGGAGGAAGCATAATTAATAATGGTATTCATTTATTCGATAAATTTAAGAATGATGAACCGATCAGCAGTTTGGATATTTTCAATTTTTCAACTTCAGTTTTCTTTTTTACAAATTCTGTAGTTAATTTAAGAACTGCTGGTACTATTATTAAGGATGCCCAAAATGAAACTATTAGAAAAATGGAATCAGAATTGAGTACCAATCGTGCTAAAAGAGCATTTCGTTATGAAGTTCGTAGAAATCAAAGATCGGAAGCGAACAGTTCGGATGGGAGAGCTAAATTTATTCGAGAAATAAGAAATGTGGATAACAAAAATGAATATTTTAGTCAAGTGGACAAAAATTACAGGGCTAATTTGAGAGCAGAACAAAGACAAAATAATACGGGTACAATTCCAAAAGTAAATCCTAATAGAAATAATGAACAACAAAGAGGATCTCAAAGCCAAAATAACAGGCAACAAGAACAAAAGGGTTCTAATGAAAACAGAAAGCAAGGAGAAGGTTCAGAACAACAACAACAACAACAAAAGGGATCATTTCGAAATAGAGGATCTCAAAGACAAAATAACAAGCAAGAACAAAGGGGTTCTAATGAAAACGGAAACGGAGAAAGTCAAGAACAACAACAACAACAACAAAAGGGATCATTTCGAAATAGAGGGTCTCAAAGACAATGTAATAAGCAACAACAAGAACAAAAGGGTTCTAATGAAAACGCAAACCAAGAAGCGCAAGAACAACAACAACAACAACAGAGGAGATCATTCCGAATTAGAGGATCTCAAAGACAAAGCAACAGGCAACAAGAACAAAAGGGTTCTAATGAAAACGCAAACCAAGAAGGGCAAGAACAACAACAACAACAACAGAGGAGATCATTTCGAAATAGAGGAGCTCAAAGACAAAGCAGCAGGGAACAAGAACAAAAGGGCTCTAATGAAAACGCAAACCAAGAAGGGCAAGAACAACAACAGAGGAGATCATTTCGAAATAGAGGAGCTCAAAGACAAAGCAACAGGCAACAAGAACAAAGGGGATCATATGGAAATAATTCAAGCGCTTATAAAGAATTACTTTCTGGTTTTCTATTAACTATTAAGTCTAAAATTCGTAGTTTAGTTTCCCGAAAAGTGAATTTTGCAAAAGACGAAATTATTAAATTATTGAAAATACAATTTAAAATGCAATGTGACAAATTGTTTCTTTTTCTCGTTGAACTTGGAATTAAAATTAAAGAATATATATTCAATAAAATTGCTGAATTTGTAGAGTTTCTTTATGAAAAAATTAAAAATATAATTATTGAAAATTTTGAAGAATTGTATGAAAGTATTAGAGACTTATATTCTCAGGATGAAACTTTAAATAATTTAGTAGAAGAATTTATAGTTAGTTATTCTAATGCTAATAATTCCATTACAGAAAACAATGTGCAAGTTGAAAGTTATAATAATATAGAAGAAACGGCTATTAATGCTATAGCCAGCGAATTTAAACAAGAAATAGAAGATGAACAAAGTGCGGAGGAAGAAGATCAAGATTTTGAAGAAAATGAAGAAGATTATTTTGATGAAAATGAAGAAGATAATTATGAAGAAGAGGAAGATGATTATGACGATAAATATGAGGACAAGATTAATAATGCGTTTCAAAATTTCAATGTTTATGAAGATATTTATAATTTTATTCCACAATTTATCCACGATGATTTGAAATTTCATCCTGAATGGGAAGCTTATATTTTTAATATGAAAATATTTTTACTAAATGATCAATTTTTTGATTTTATTATGAAATTATCCTACAAAATATCAGAAGAAAATCCACAAAGATTTTATAATTTTATTTCATTTTTAGATAAAAATGAAATTAAAAGTAGATTTTCAAAAAATAGAAATCAAAAGGAAATTAATAATTTTTTTGAGACTTATTTTAAAATAGTTTATTCTGAACAATCAAATATTGGGAGATTAAAAGATTCTTTTGATAGATATTTGATTGATGTACAAAAAAGAACAAATCTCCCAAAATAAAATAAATCTAATTTGTAGAAAAAATGGTGTAAAGGCACACAAATAAAATATACTACACCAAGTTTTAAAAAAATTCTCAACCGTAAAGTTTCCCGCTTTCATCAGAACAAATCCATAATTGGAGGCTTTATGAATATATTATAATATCGCATTAAGCAAAAAAATCGGCCACTCAATATTATACTTCCCTCTTGCGCCAGGCACCTCCGAGAATAAGTGACAGTTTCAACAGTATCTTCTGTACATTTAAAGCCCTTTCTGCGTGTTGAATGCTTCGACATCCTCTATTAAGGCTAAATCTCTAGCAATTTTTACTTTCTCTTGCCTATATATATATATATATATATATATATATATATATAAAACTGTATATGTAATATATATATATACAGTATATAGAGAGAAAATATTGGATTTATGTCAAAAATTCGATGTCGATATTTTGATGGATATACACGTTTTGAGATCCTCCGAGTCCGAAAAAGTGATTTTCGCAACATGGTCTGTTTGCTGTGTCTGTGTGTTCAATTAACAATGAAGGAATTGAGCTAATAGGTTGAAATTTTATATTTAAATTAGGCACCCTTCTGGGGCGTAAAAATGAGCTTTTAATCAAAATCGGTCAAAAAATATTAGTACTTTAGTGATGTACTTTTCGATTTTGATTAAATTAAATCAATTATTTTTTAGATGCTCTTTAAAACGTGTGGTAAGTTTAAACAATTCATCCCATTGGCATTGAGCCTGAAAATTCTTCATACTTTTGTTTTTGTTCTGATGAAGACGTAAAGAAACGGTCAAAACGTACACTAATTTATTAATTCAAACAATTTTTTTTTTTTTTTTTTTAATTTGTCTGCATTTATACCGTCCTCTAACCATAAGATAAAACTGGTATCTAGCAAGATTGTAAACCCGTCATGGGGGACATTAGAAAGAGTTCTATATATATATATATATATTTTTAAGGGTAGGCAACCACAAGGAGGCAAAGTGAGAAAACTTACTTATTTTTTAGTTTCTTTTGAAGCAACGAGATTAATTCAATCACAAATAACTCCACCAGACAAATATAGGAGTTTACAAACTCTCACAAATCGCTGCCAATCATGATAGTCGTAGTGTTTTATAATATAAAGAAAAAAAAAGTATTTTATAATGAAATTGATTATATATACGAATTTAATTTTTAAATAAATCGACAATCAAATAATATATATATATATACAGTAAGTTATATTGATATATACATATGAGAATTTTTAATTGAAAAGGATATTCCTTTAATATTTAAAAAAGTGCCAAAAAAATAAGAGACTGAAGATACAACGAAAAAACAATTAGTAGTAGGATATGAAAGTAATAATTTTTGAAAATTCATGTGTTCTAGCAATTTTGCTCTATATATTTTTAAAAAAAAAAAAAGTGGATGACTGACTATGTGCTGATAGTTGCCAAAATAGCAAGAAGCTTGTCAAATAAACTTCTTTTAATTTTAATACTTTACAAATTTATGACATCACATCCGCCTTCTAAAAGAAGAAATATCAATGCAAATATAACAAACAAGAATTCGAGTTAATTAGACTACATTCATTATAAACCTCCTTTAATTTTGAAAAACAAAAGCGAAAGGAGACATGAGGGACAGTAGAACAAAATCAAATTTTAAATGTTTTCATTGTAATGGTTTAAAGGCAAGCTTTACCACGGCTCCGCCACTGAAACAACTTTGATGAAAACGCGGCGTTAGAAACGCGTCAAAAACGCTCGTGTAGGATGGGCTATGAAAGTTCTCACTTAATATTTTTAATTAAATTAAATTAAAAAAAAACTATGATCACTCTTCCCCCTCCTCTCAGTTATAATTATAGTAGGTATTTTTTTTTATATTTATATTTCTATTGATAATTCTTTTCATGTAACTTATATGAATTTATTTAATTTTAATAGTGAATATTTATTTAATTTTGTATTAACATAATGTATATTTTCTAATTTTGTTCTTAATATTTATTTTTTTTCTATTTTTTTGTGCCACTAAAGGAAAGTTAATATTTTATATTTTTTTACAATAGTTTTATATTATTTTTCATGGAAGCGGTTCTAAGCTGCACTAACTCAAATTTTAATCAATGGATATTAAATAAAAATATATCTTAATCAGGGATAGGCAAAAATTCACTAAAAAAGGTTCACGATCCCCAAAGTAATTTTCAAAAATTGGATCTAAATCTAAATCCAGATCCTCGAAAATTCTATTTTTACGTCCGATCCTTTTATAAAATTTCGTTCATTCGATCTTTTTTTTTTTGGGGACGTTTTTCCTCCGAATCCAAGTCGAGGTTGTTGAGAGGAAATTAAATCCCATTGGAAAAAAGAGAGAATTTTAATTACAATTCAAAGCCAAAATTCTGGATCGGGTCGTTTTAGGGATTTAAATCCAAAGGGATCGCGAACTTGTGTATCCCTGATCTTAATATACTGAGGGTATAAAGTTTGGATGATATTTGTCAATTGTTATTAATGTAATGTTATTTAATAATAAAGAATAAATAGGACAAATTGTTGTATTTTTCATTAAATAGCCTTTCTTGTTTATAATTAATAATTAAATATTTTGTAAATCTGAAATTTATAATAGGTGTTCAGGAATTTCCCCTCCGCTCAAGATTTATATATATACATTGATATTATATCGCCTGCTGAAATTCCTGAGTGGCGAAAGTCCGAAAAGTTTTATAAACATATACATTTAAATAGCCTGGCAACAAATGAATGGGCCCGAATCAATAGCATAGAATGGAAATATATTCTTCTTGCCACTTTGCCACTCAAAAGAGAAGACGTTTTAACAACGTTTGGAAGGCTTAACTCAAAAATTGAATTTTCGGAATTTCGCCACTATGATACTCAGCCGGCGACATATATATACAGTATATATAATTTTATTATTCTGAAAACCTGCCGCAAAAGGACTTGAGGTGAAGACAACTCAACAATCTTTCTGAAATTGTGTGAATTTAGATAGAGTCCTGCCTAACACAGTACTGCGTGAGACGTGGTCTGTACAAAATTTGTGAATCTGACACAGAAACTGTGTGCCTTGTGGACTTTTGCAGAAATGGCTTCATCTAATTTCGTAATTCCTTCCAGGGGTAAAGGATGAGTTCTAAAAAATGAGCAACGCTAAGAAAATGTTAATATCTTTGAAAGAGACCCAAATAAAATTACCAATCTAATTATTGACGTGATCTATCATTAACTATTTTTTTTATTATGACTCCCAAGTTTTTCTATCTCATTCTTATTTATTTTTTATCAATAAATGGATTTAAAAAAATGCAAATATGTAATATGTTTAAAATTTGCATTTTATTTTCATATTTTTTTTTTTTTTTTATTTAAATCTAGGCCAGAGTCACTGGACAAGTTGTAAGAATGAGATCATAGAGAAACGACCAACCAACCACTCCTAAATATTAGCTTGGTGATGATGAGTCATCAACTGTCAGGGTCAAGGTTAGTAGTCACTTCTTCTCTTTTTCAGGTTGACAATGCTGGTCATTTTATTGCATCGTTTTGGCTCGAGCAGGGATTGGGAGTCAGGGCTGGAACCTTTATCAAAATCATTGCATTTTAATATATGTATGACAACCCTCTATCACTTTATATATCCAGTACAGAACTTTGATAATTCATACACTATATTAACAGAATAGAGGAGGCGATTAGCCGAGCGAATAAAGTAGTTAAGCTTATAATCCTGAGTTGAAGACAATTCGGGTTCAAATCCACCTCTTGGCAATAATATCCAACTCTATTTGAGATGCCTCCTCCTGAGGAAGGAAATGGGAACCCACCTCAGATCTTTTAACTGATGAGCATCCCTAATGCAAATTATATATATTTCCTTAACACTTATTGGGCTCTGAAGATGGCCTCTATCGAGACCGAAACGTCGGTCCAATAAAATATTTAAAGAAAAAAATTTGGCTGCCAGCCTCTGCTCCTGCAACCAACCCCTTCTTGATACAACTCAACAGCCACAACTACAATGCTATAAACTATTATATTATTTATAAAATGTAGGCAATCATTTGGAAAATTGCTCTCTGTGGGTAATATTCGCGCCTCCACTAAGCGACTCTCAGCTTGGAACACTATTGGATCTATTCCTTAAACATAAGAGTGATTTTCTTGTTGCTAATCGTTTGTTCTAGTCGGAACTTGATTTAAATATGCAAATTTAAACTATAGGCGAGTAAGTGAAAATGAAAATAAAGAGTACTCTGAATTATAACTAAAACACGATATCTTTAGTTTTAATTTACCTATTTAAATCATGTTTCGACTAGAACCTACGATTAGCAGCATGAGAAGTTCGTCTTGCATGCCATCCCCGCTGTCTAAATAATCACTTATATTGCTTGCTTTGCCAGAATCTAAATCTGAGAGACCCAGCCACTGCACGTCTTTGTACTTCGATAAGCAAGAAACATCCACATTCTGATTCTTGTTTATCGAAATACAAAGGCTGGTTCTCTCAGATTTAGATTCTGGCAAAGCAATATACAGTAAATGATTATTTAAGGTTAATTAAAATTAAAACATTCTACCTTGTTTTTAAATTGGCGATATATGAAGACTTGAAATAAATTATGATCTTAAGTGCCATTTTTTCTATCTTCGAATTATAACCGGAAGTATGATCTATGGGCCAAGCCTCTTGTATATAGGCCCTTAGTATATTCTGATCGAAGTCCCAAACCTGTGCGTAGTACATCAGATCATTGCCTTCAAAATGCGTGAGCTGTATTTGTCCTGCACATAAAAAAAAATAAATAAAAACATCATTATCTCAAAACTTTGTAAAAGGCTTAAATCATAATTTACTTCAACTCTTCATATGTTTTGGAGATAATCTTTGATTCAAAACCCTTAGTTGGCTTTTATTATTTATTCCCGCCGAGAAACTCCTCTGGATTCTCTTGATTGGGCCATTGTTAACACAATTTAGCTCTGAACAGACTATTTATTGTCTCTGTCTTCTCTATAATCCGAGTTAAATTTTTATTTTATATTTATAATAGGCTACGTAAATGGTGAGAGGACAAGAGCAACTAAAAATAAATCTAATTAGGCCTACTTATAGTTTTATTAATTTCAACGTTACGTCAAAGTTATTTTTTCAAAGTGAATCCTTTTGTTCTCACGTAAAAGGAAAACACTTTCAAGAATCTTACGTATAATTCTAAGAAAAAAACAGAGGTATTGAAGAATTAATTATACAAGATCCCAAACAGGGAAAGGGAGGCGCCAACAAATTGCAAGCCCAAAATAGCGCCAATAACGGAAATGCAATATCTCCATAGATATAATAAATGATTCATTTATAAGGAAAATTGTTCTCTAGAAAAGTAATTATTCATTTTCAGCACCCAACCTAAATATAAGTTTTTGGGGTGAGCAAAATCTCAAAAAGGTAACTTAAAATTTTTTATTTTTTTAAATGAAGAAATGAAGAAAACCGACAAAATGAAGCTTGATAGTAATAAGTTGTAAAAATGGGCCTTGGATCCTGGACTATGTACAGTGAAGAACAATATTAAGTCCCACCCATGCGTTTTCTACTTGTGATTATTTCATTGTTTTTATAAAAAATATATTTTTTATATATATATTTTTTAATGGAAACTTTCATGATTCAAACCTAGAAAATTTCCATTAAAGATTTTGATTTTCTTTTATAAAAACAATGAAATAATCACATGTAGAAAACGCATGGGTGGGACTTCATATTGTCCCTCACTGTACGTACCTTTATGAAAAATTAAAGCCAAATAAAAAATTAAAGTCACTTAAAATTAATTAAGTTAATAATTAAATAATTAAATCTCTCAAATGAAAAATAATAAAAATTGTTAAAATTTATAATTAAATTTTTATTTATTTTTTTTCCTTAGAGAGATCGGGGATCCTTTTCGGATTGGATAAAGACAGACGGATACTCAGCCACCATATATATAGATCTTTAAGATAAGAGAGTGTTTTAATAAGCCAGTTATGTATTTTAATTATTAATAGCCTGAAACGAATTGACTGAAAAATTGCGGCACTTGATTAAGAAAAGGCGAGGGTCCGCCGCAGACGGGCTGGGGCCTCCCAAGCTAGGCACGAAGGGGGCTAGTTTATAATATAAATTAGGTTGGTTGCGGGGTATATGAGATTGAAGTCGGGAGGAATAAAACCGGCGAGCGAGTCGAATACCTTTATTTTAATACAAAACCATCCTTTTATTATATGTATATATGACAGGGACATCTTAAGAAACTTTCATTGGCACTGAAGATGGCAGCTTGTTTTGGTTGACGAAACGTTTGTCTCGAATAATATGTAAGACACGCTCTCTGGTTTTATTCCTCCAGACACCAATATAATTTATAATAATCCATCGAAAAATTTTCTGTAAATCAAAAAAAAAAACAATGAATGAATAATACATAACTGTATAAAGAATTTTATTAAATTTAATTAAAATATTGTTGATTTAATAATTTATTTAGTGCATGCTAAATTTTTTTAGGCCCTTCCCCCTCTAAAAGGAGAAAATTCTTTTTTCTTTGCTTGTAATTTAGCCATTCTTTTTCATTGTGACTGATCATTTAGCCCAGGGGGTATATAAGGGGGGCGCCCCCCCCCCCGAAATTTTCCAAACACATATACATATATAGGGATATACAGACATCAGCGCAACAAATTTTTCCGCAGGATGGAAAACTTTGGTTCCGCAAAAAATTTGATGTGAAAAAAAATTTAGTTTCTTAAAAAAAAATTTTGCGCAGGAAAATTTTCAGTTCGGGCCCCCCCCCCCCCCTCCGACAAAAATTTCTATATACGCCCCTGATTTAGCCCCCACCCCTTCCCTTCTTTAGTCATACTTAAAGTATTCAATAACTGAACCATGATAAGATCTTTGTGAATCATTTATAATTAATTACCTTAATAAAAAAAAAAAAAAAAATTTCTACAAACTGATCAGAAATGACATCATTTGATGAGAATCTAGTCCGAAAAGAGAGAGATTGATCACCCTGTCTCAAATCGGATGAATATTATATAAGCTTTTTTCTTTTTTTTTGGATTAGATCATCAGGCTTAATAAGATTTGGGTGTGGTAAATAATTTTTTTTTTTTTTTTTTAATTTTAATAAAATTTGTTTTAATTACCAATATTAAAAGTGGAAGCGTGTGAGAAATTTTGTATTCTATACAGGAGTTTTTCTTTCTTTATTCACGTGTGTTTAATTTAGTAGTATGTGCGTCACTAGGGCGGATCTCAATTCAATTCGATATAACGAACTCAATTGGGAATAGACAAATTTAGGGGGAGAAATGATCCCCGAATGACGGGAAGGCTTATCTGCGTCAATTCAATTCGGCGAAGCGCCATTAATTAATATGCAAGAGATGGATGAACTTAGCACGGGAAAACAACAACCTGGGAATTTCAAGCCCTTTATAGAGACTATATTCTTAAAGCATCTATTCAATTTCAATTTCAAAAATTTATATCAAGCAGAAATCTTGAGATAGCACTAATTCAATCTTAACAGAAGAGAATCTAAAGAAAAGCAATATGAATCGCTTTCTGAATGCAATAGAGACATGATGGTCCTCTTAAAAAACAAAATATTGAGAAATGGCTCTAAAAAAAATTCTTGAAGATAATTATGGAAGCAATGGTTAGCAACAAGTGGCAATTAAGAATTTTTGAGTTGTGAGATATTTTTTGGTTGTACAATCAGTGCCGGATTAAACAAAATGGAGGCCCTTAGGAAATCGAAATCTCCCCCCCCCCCCCCCCCCCGAAATGTTCAAAATATTCCCACTGAAATCGTGGAAATAGCAAAATTTATTCTATTTAAAAAACTTTCATAAAGCCTTTTTCTCATTGAATAAAACATTGTATAATTTAAAAATATCTTCATAAAGGAGGAGGGCCGAATCTTCAAAAATGAGTTTGACCCCCCCACCCCACTCCCATGCCACTTTTACCAGGAGTCGCGCGTTCGCATCCGCGACAAAAATTCATTTCAATTGAATTTGAATTTAATTAAACCCGGAACATCTTTTGAGTGGAGATTTTTATTCGATAGAGGCTCTCCTTTTGGCTGACATCCTCTCTTCCTGTCTATCATTCTAATTTATGATCAGATTTCAATGAATTTTTCACGAATATATTACATAGGCCTACTTATATTGGATAAGTGATGGTTAAGTACTAGTGATTTATAGATATACAGTAGGAAAAGTTGCCTCCAGGGAAGAAACAGTCAATTAATCAAATGAGGAACATTACTTATCAAAATTGACGAATAATACGCAAATTATATATTTTTTCAGGCCGAAAATCCATATGAAGAAAATTGAATCTTCCATACGGCTGTTTACAATCCTGGTTTAAATTTAGCCACCCCACCCATGTAATAATTATTAGTGTTCGAATTAACAAAAATCTTCCACAAATTATTTACCTTATAAATTTATATATACATTCTACTTGAAATTTGGCTTCTGTTAATTGCTTAAGCAATTTTTTTTCCATTTATCATTTTAAAAAGATGCAAAGTAAAATGAATGGATCATCTGATAAATAAAATTTGAATTTTTAGCCATTGGGATTTTTATTCAATGAAATCTCTTCTCTCTCTCTAGTTTCGAGCCAAACAAGCAAATAAATTATTGCTATCTTTATATATTAGTATGAATGAACAGTAAAAAGGGTGCAGCCATAAGTAAAGAATATAATAAAAAATGTCATTTGGAAATATTTAAACATAATTGCTAAAAATAGATAAAACGTGAAATTATGTTAGCATCAGTGTAAGAATTTTTTTTTAAAAGCCAAGGAAAATGTTGATAAATAAAATAACTGTTATTTTTTTTAACAACAAAGACTTTTTAAAAAATTTTAACGAATCCAGGAAACGGCATCCGAATGTGGCTATATGGCCACAAGGGTAAATAATGGGACTTATAAGTCATTACCCTGTGGGGCCCCCTAGTTGAGCTTCGCCCCCTCCGCCCTCAAAGGCTAGTTACGCCGCTGAGTAAATTCATGTCATCTTCGAACATTTTTTAATGGTTTTTTTCGGTTTTGGGTTGTACTATTTGATGGAGACATTCAAGTTGAAGAAAACCAATAAAGAATGGAAAAGACAAGAATAAAATGGTGATGGAATAAGAAAAAAATAACAAGATGTTTGCAGCCAAATTTGCTGACGTTTCGGCCCGAGGTCTAGGCCATCTTCTTCTTTCAAGCTGGCTCTGATGTTGGATTAGACTTCGGGCCGAAACGTCAGCAAATTTGGCTGAAGTCTAGGCCAACTTCAGAGCCGGCTTGAAAAAAGAAGATGGCTTAGACTTCGGGCCAGCATTCAGAGGCTTTTATTATTTTGACTGCACTTGCCTTCCAGTATATTAATTAATATATAATACAATTATAAATTGCTAGATTTAAAGATGAGCACAATAACTGTTGAACTCTTTAACTTTTATTTTTATTGATGAAGAACTGTGACTAGAGGCTTAATGGTGATGGAGTTAGAAAAATATCAAGACGTTTGCAGCCAAATTTTCTTTAATTTAGATTCTCACCTTCACGGCTGACGTTTTAGCCCGAAGTCTAGGCCAATTTCAGAGCCGGCTGGAAAGAAAAAGATGGCCTAGACTTCGGGCTAAAAAGTCAGCCGTGAAGGTGAGAATCTAAATTAAAGAAAATTTGACTGCAAACATCTTGATATTTTTCTAACTCCATCACCTCTAGTCACAGTTCTTCATCAATAAAAATAAAAGTTGAAGAGTTCAACAGTTATTGTGCGCATCTTTAAATTTATAATTGTATTATATATTAATTAATATACTGGAAGGCAAGTGCAGTCAAAATCTCTCGATGCTCACAGAATAGCCAGACATTTCGAGTCAAATTTATTGTCCCATCATCAGTAGTTGATTCTCAAGAGTTAGTTAAAGTTAGACAGGGGCGATACATTTAATTTTTTTGTACTACCCTTTGTGCAAATAATGGTGATGAATACACATCGACTTTATAAGCGAGTATGATCGCGAGTAACACTGGGTTATTTAAGAATCAACGACTGATGGTGGGACAAATTTGACCTGAAACGTCTCGCTATTCTGTGAACATCCAGAGGCTTTTATTTTTTTTTGGCTGCACCTGCCTTCCAGTATATTATCCATTTCTACAGTCACTTCTCCAAATAATATATATATATATTAATTACCTTATTTGATATTCAAAAGGTGTATGTGTAAGAAATATATCAGTCTTATTCTTTTCTTCATCTTCCTTAAGGATCGATGATTCAAATTTTCCTCTTGTTATTTGTATCCTCCGTTCTGTCTTCAATTATAAAGTTCAACCATCTTCTTTTTGACTTTCCTTTCCTTTTCATCTTAAATTTCAACATCTTTTTTCCTAGTTATCCATCCTTTCTTCTCATTGTAAATTAGTAGAGAGAGCTTTTCAATCACCATTTCATAAATTCGTTGTTGCGTTTAAACCTAAAATCAGAATTATTAAATGACCATTAGTTTTTAGGCATCCACAAAGTATATTACTAGATTTAGAGATCTATAAATTTTTCATTCTAAGATATCTTTTAAAATCTCTTTCAGTTTAATGACAAATTCAGTATTTTGCTAAGAAATATCTTTCCAATAACACCAATGTTTCTCAAACTATTTGTAACTGCGACAAACTTTTATTAATATAAATTTAAAATGCGATGGGTGGGACAGAAGTAGAGAACAAAGTTTTTTTATTTGGGGACTTATCTATGCCAGGCTCACTCTTAATTCCTCTTCTACTGATTTCAGTCGTTCTCTTTTAAAATAAATTAGAACTTATTAGAAGACGAATATTTCTGCGACACAATGGGCAACACATAGTTTGAGAAACACTGACACATAATTTCTCACGAAGAGTATTTCATTAAAGAACCGTAGCCAGAGGAATCATTTAAATATTAGATATTTGGAAATTTGATAGTGGAAAATTCATAATAAATTCATTCCGACCCTTTAAACAAATTAAGAGCATAAGCAAAATGGAAATTTGAACAAAAATTGGCAAAGAAATTTTGTCTTTTGACTATATTTGTAAATAACCTTTAGAATTTTATATTACCTTTATAATTTAATTAAAGGTCTACCTACGCAAGACCGAATGCATGCATTACTTCAAGTTATACTTGATGGCCAGGCGCTTCCTAAATATCGCAGTTTTCGCTATCTTGGTTCAAGAGTCAGTGATGATGAGATTGCTGGGTGTATAAATGCAGGTGGCTTAAATGGCGAGAATGCTCTGGAACCTCTGCAACCGACGGATGTAGATTTATTTGAAGTCAGCAATCTACCGGCCGGTTGCTCTGTATTCGACCGAGACATGGGCCTCCACGAAGAGAAACGAATCGGCATTGCATGTGATGGAGATACGAATGGCCAGGTGGTCACTTGGAGTCACAGGCTTGACAGCATCCCCCAATGACAATTGGCATAGCGCCAATTACTGACAGGATCAAGAGGTCAAGAGAGATATGACCATGCTTGGCCTGTCGGAGACAACAGAACAGCATTGGATAAGGGGGAGAATAAGGTCCGCCGACCCCGCACCGCGGGATTAAGCCGAAGAAAGAAGAAGAATTTAATTAAAGGTCAACACTTATTTTTATTAAAAAAAAGTATTTTTTTAAATTCTAAATTCAATAAAAATTGCAATATTTCAAAATAATTACTAATTTTTGACAATGAAAAAAACCTGTTTTATTATTTATTTATTTATTTTTTCTTCTTTTAACCTTGATTTCTACTAAATATGAATTTAGAATTTCGTTTTTAAAATGAGTCATCCTATCATATTATTATTTTAATTAAATGCGCACAAGTTCCACTTAAGATCTTTTTTTCTTTATTACTTTAGAAAAATAATAAGTTTTAATATTGGTAATTAAGTTACAAATCTAGCTATTAATCTTGACTCTTGCTATATTGTTTGTAAATAAATATATAGAATGATGAATTTTCATCTATATATAAACATTATTTAATTTAAAAAGAGACAGAAAGTTACCTGATAACAATCAGCGTATTATTATAAATAAATCAAGAGATTAACTCATTTGATCCTTTGCCAAAGCAATTCATTATATAATAAATTATATTTTAGATTTTAATTTAAGATAAGTTAATTTAAGGTTTTTAAATTCAAATTTATCCATATGATAGAATCAACAAGAAATCTCTTTAATTAATTCATTCAAATACAAATTGCTAAATGAAATTGGAGCATTTTATAAATCATCTTTGAATCATGTAGATTATGCAGATTTTCAAGAAAGAATATTGAAAAAGTCAAGGATTAAATTGTAATATTTTAAGTATTTAATCATATCAATAATTTTATTTTAAATAGCTATTAAATAATTTATTATATTTAAATTAATTTTACATTCTGCATCTATCTATTTAGGCGCAAAAAGTATTGAAGCGAAAACTTTCGGGGTTTTGCTTCAATTGAATTGACTACCAATCTATTGAAATGAATAGTTAAGGGGTGTACATGTCCGGAGATGTAGAAATTGATCTTAGGGGTCGTCCACAATGAAACGTTACTAATTGTGACATGGACGACCCGGGGGTTTCTCTAAGTTTGTTTTTCCGACAATTTTCCAATAGTCATTTTTGTATCAAAGATTCTTATTGAGATTAGATTATTTTGAGTGAGTTTGTAGCTGTTGGAGTTGCGAGGATGCAGCCAAGGCGGTTTAAACCAATTCCCAGTCGAGACGTTTCACCAAAATTTTATTCTGCCATCTTCAACCGTTTATAGGAAATACAAACATGTGTCAGTTAATCAAGTCGGTTTTATAAAAATATATAGCCTCAAGGGCAATGACTCTTAGAGAGTTTCGAAGTAACTTTTACGACTGAAGTTGGCAGAATAAAATTTCGCCGAAACGTCTCGATTGGGAATTGGTGTTTCATTGGTTTAAACAGCTTTGGCTGCATCCTCACAACTTTCAATATTAACTTATTTTGTTTTTCATATTTATGGACTGCAGAACAAATTATAGAAAATAATGATCTGTTTTTTGTAAAAGTTTAAAAAATGCTGTCCTAAAAAACAACATTCTCGTATTATAGAAAGCATTTGTTGAAAATGACAGAGAAATCAGAAAAAAAATTTCTAAAGGAGAAAGGCAATAAGTCAAAATATTGGAATCTGAAAAATTGGTTGTTATTTATGCTCTTTTCCGGCATCTAAGGATATTTAGATATTATATTTATATATATATATATATTTATATTTAGAATCCGTTTTTATAAATTATTATCCAATATAATTTAAAAAATTTTCATCCCTTAGAGAAGTTTGCCTCTCTTGCACAAGAGACAAGTGTTTTACACCACTGTGCTAAATAACATAACAAAATTAGAAAAATATAATTATTAGGGAAAATTACTTTGAGCTTTGGGAGTGATATGAGTCAATGTCAATAATGTCGTTTGTGTTTTATTAATGATTTTGTAATTTGGAGAGAAGTTTCTGCTGATGTTTGAAATTAGGAAGAGCAAAGCAAAGCCTTTGGATGCCAAAAGCCAAGGATTTTTTTCTTTACATGTGTGCTATTTTATCTTTTATTCTTTGACTTACTGCCTTCCTATTATGAACACCAGTACTCCCTTTTTTAATTAGAATTGGAAAATATTATTTCAAAAATTTTAAAGTTATGTAAATCTAAGGCCGAATTTGTCCTAGCTATGTGCATATAAACTGGCAGTTGGACCTCAGTGGATTCTTTAAATATAGCTTTTTATATTACCTTATTTGACGTCATATGGTATTTATCATATAATCTCAATCTCCATTTTTCTCTTCACTTGTCATTTTTCTTTTCTTTTTAAGGGTTGCTTGCTTATTCGAATTTCCATTCCCCAAACTGTTCGGTCCTGCTTCCTTCTCCCTGAGTCTTAGTTTTTCTTCTTAAAACAGCCCGAACATCTTGATGTCTCCTTGACATGTGAGAGGTTTGGTTCATCATAAGCCTTTTTCCCGTGTCATTCCAAAATTGACAGTTATCCTTCAAGTGTTTGCGCCGCCAATTCCTAAAAGTTAAGAAAATATTATATAAAATATAAAAATTGGTTTCAATAAGGATAGCTTCGAAAAATGTCTAAAGTAATTATAAAATAAATTTATTTTAAATGAACGACAAATGAAAATGCTGTGGAGGTATTTTCAGGCCAAATTTTATTACCACTATACAGTCGACGTTTAGGGGAACTTCATCAGGACTAATGTGGTTTTAAATAAAGAATCCTCACTGGTTTAGTCATAAGAGAATGAATTTAATAATCCAACTTCGCCTGTTGGTAAATAGAAAGGTATTCATAAGGCGAGTTCTCAATATATTATATTTATTTTGAATCTGTGATTAGAATAATTAGAATAATTTAGAATAATAGAATAATTTTTTTAAAGTATTTTTGTTCAGCATAAATCACAGGGATAGGGTAATAATTGAAATTGTTATTCAAAAGAGAGATTATATTGTCAAAAGGCGATACTAACCTTTATTTATTCTTTCAAACGGCTTTACTTGGCTCGGTCGTGTATGGCTTCCTATTTTGGATCTATGGAAATGGACTCGTACTAATTGGCTCGGTGTAAATGGATCTGCACTTGAGAAATTCAAGAATTAAAGACATGTATCATATGTTATATAGAGTTTTCTGTATAATTACATCACAATTGGTAAATTATATATTTTACATCCTGACTTAACCAAACTTGTGCAAGTTCAAATCCATCTCCTGGACTTTTTTTCATTCTCAATTTCCTATATTCGTGCATTTCCGTATTCCAATTGTGAGCTTCCTTTCGGAATCAGAGAGCCGCCATTGTTGTAAAAACATTCTTTTAATTAATTTTTATTTTTCAGCTGCATTCATCAAAATGAACCGAACCCTTAGGCTCATTGAAATTCCTGAAATTAAAATTTTGTGAATATTAAAAACAATAATTTAACAATCTGAAAAGCATCTTCAATTTCAATAAATGAATTTAATAAGGTAAATGATTACTAGGGCTCGGATTTTACGTAGAATGCAACGCCAGATTTTTTTTCTATTAATGCCTTGGATTATTTGACCAATAGCAGAGCAGCATTGATATCACGTGACACTATTGTTTCGCTTGTTCTACACTAGTTGCCGGCGTCGCCACCTTCAGTATGAGCTCCACGGCCAGTGAACAACAGGTGAAGAAGCCAAAAGAAATCCTCTCCGCTCCCGCCTGATTAACAAGCACCCAAGGATGTAATCCACGATGTCTTTTCTCCACGATTATTTCCATTTTAAAAACGCCGACCTCCAACCTCATCTTCACTTTCCTAGGTATTTATTTTCCTTTTTAATCCTTTTCATTTTTATTACATAATCGTAAAAAGACGGACTCATGAATTAAATATAGAATGAAAATTATTTTATTATTAACTATTTTGAATATGCTTTTTTCGTTTTATAAGTATTCTCATCTGTATCCAAAATAAAAAAATAATATCAAATTAAAAAGATAATTTAACATGAGTGTGAGTAAAAAGATAATTTTTTTTCATTAAAATTGATGGAGATGATTCTTAGAATCCTCTGCATATGAGAGTGTGGGGATAAGAGTAACTATGGCGTTTTCGTTCTCTTTCTCGGTGCAAAAGTAGCGCTCTACTTTATCTCTTTCTCGGCCATTCATGTGTTGTTGGTTGAGTGTCGTTCGATTTGTTCATCTTCAGAGATTTATATTTGTATTCTATTATTAGATTTATTTTTATTCGTTTTTACAAGTCTAGTTAATTTTATATTTTAAACAATATTAGGTGAGATTTTTTAATTTATTATTCTTATTTTATTTTTAATGCCTATTTACATCTAAAAAAATTTCTATATTTTCTCCTAAATTTTTATGGATTCAAATAGGATTGAATTAAATAAATTAAAAAAAACCCTATATTTATGATTCCATAAGTATATTATAAAATCTGGTGTGATTGACCGTACGGCACACAATTTTCTCTTACTTTTGGTAATCGAAACTCAAAAGTCTATAAGTTTATATAAGATTAAAATATGATTTTTTTTTTTCTAAAAATCGAAACAACACTAAAGACTACGGGAATTTAGTTGGGAACTCATCAAATTCAGTCAAGGGCGGTTACAAGGGAGGGGGGGGGGAGGGAGGCTATTTAAAAAGGGTTTCGAATTTTGGGGAAAAAATGAATGAGCGAAGGAAAATTTTCCTTTTTTTAACCTCACTGGCTCATAATCTGGTTGTGGAGTTCACTAAACAATTGACCAGAGCAATTGAACCTTTTTTCCAAGAGTATTCTTATTGAGAGTTCATTATTCATCAAGTTTATTTAAAAAATAAACCCAAGTAATATTAACCATGGGCGTACCCAGGATCAAATCTAGGGGAGGGAGCATGGTCAGATCATGGTCGTCCAGATTGTGACATAGCTATTTTTTATATAGAGGGAAAAAGCCTTCGAATTAAAGGCCTAAAAACCCTCGAGTCCTAACAAAAAAATCATTCCCCGTAGCCATCCACCAATTTTGTTTCGTTTCATCACTTTATAAACATTTAATTTTTTTTTTTTTTTGCTTCTAGGGGGAGGGGGGCAGCTGCCCCCCCCCCTGCCCCCCCCCTGCTGGGTACGCCCATGATATTAACTACTTAAATTTATCTGTTCTTTTTTAGAAGTGCTCCGGTGTTTTTGTCCCTATATATATTAATATATATAAACTTTTCTTGCCCATTTTGATTAATATTATTTATTCTCTGACTTTCCTTTTCCTCTCATGAAATGGAGATCTCAGGTGATTAGCTGGCCAAAATATGAATCTTGTATCACATAAAATGGTGATCTTATGAAAAAGTGTGGTGATTTTCAAAACAAGATTCAAAGATTTCGGGAGTCTAATTGAAAAACTTTTCTATGAAATGGTTTTTTATCAATTCCTGTAATGTTGAATCAAGTCAAATTATTATAAAGTAAACTGACATTCTCCTATAGTAAAGAAGAAAAGAAAATCGGAAATAGTTGAGAAACACACATGCAAATGACCTTCTCCAATAATGATGCTGTTTTTCTATTTTAGATATTTTTAAATGATTGATTGGTAGCCAATTAAAAGAAATAACATGAAAGATGAATTGCTCCATATATATACATCTCAACCTTAAAATAAAATTATTTTTAATTTATAGGGAACTAAATGAACTCCTTCCCAGCCCCTAGTACAAGAGCCCAACATTCCACCACGTGTGATACGGTCCAGGGGCAACAATTTTTTATTTTTTTTTTTTTTTTTTTTTAAAAACATTCACACTTTTTCTCATTCACACTCACACACACATTCACACGGTCTTTTCGGCAACTTAGGCCATTTAAGACTTTTACGATAACCGTTGAAATAAATATATCTATTATGGGGTCCAGGCATTTTTATTTAAGTCATTTGGTATCCAAATGCCTTAAATAAAATTATCGGACTGCCTGGGGTCCGAACCCGCGACGTTCGGTATAGAGAGGTAAGCACGCTACCAACTACTCCAAGCCCCGTGGGCTCAATTACTCCCCCCCCTTCAAATCCTTAACCCAACAATGTTATATTCAAATAGCATATAAAACAAAATAACATTGGCACAAATGTGTTTCTTGGTTGACTCTGATTGCTCTAATTCCTTGAAGAAATCGTCACTCTTCTAGTATTATCTTCTTTTATATAAATATATCAACTGTTAAATTTACCAATTTTATCATCTTTTTTTACAACTGCTTTAAATATATTATTGGCCAAAGCCCACCTTTAATATCCATTTTTTAAATGAGATAGAAATATTTTCAAACGAATGATTGCGACGAAAGATCACTTTGCTAGATTTTCTTTATTGTGTTTAAATATACATTTAGGTATTTTAATAAATAAGTAATCAACAAACTTTACATTTTTTAGAAAATACAAGTTTCTAATCAAATGGGAACGGCCCAGGAGCAAGCAAATTCTTTTGAGTCGCCAAATTGGTCTGGATAATATAAAGAGAATCTCCTGAAGCTCTTTGCAATCTGGAAGCACATTAGCAAGAAAATTTTTCTGAGCCATCAGCCGAATAATAGTAATTAAGAAGAGGAGCCTCAAACTTTTGTATTTAAATGGTATGTGAATGCCTATTCTATTCCCTTTCTTCAACAATATTTCAATTTGTTACATATTTTAAATTACGAAATTTAAAAAAAATTTATATTCTGATGACGAAGAGAGAAGTGGCTGTCCAACGATTAGATCAGTACTTAGGAAGAGAGGATGTCAGCCAAACAGGATAGCAGATTTTTGATTTGATGGAGGAGATATTTGGCTGACATCCTCTCTTCCTATGTATTGATCTAATTTTATATTCCTTTGGGAGTTAGGAATACTAGCGTGACCATACGTACCATTCTGAATGGTTTTTTGTTAAAAAATTCAATTTATTTTTCCTAAGAAATACCTGCTGCTAAGGAATACGTAAAATTAATTCCTCCCTTTTGAAATTCGCCAAATTTTCGAATCGGCTCAACTACTACAGAATAATTGTTTGTAGAATTAGTAGGCCTATGTTTATATATCTATATAAATAAAACTTTTTTATCCTCTTACTTTTTTATGAATATATACATAATATTTGAACTTCAAATTCTCAACTCTTCAAATTTTGAAGAGGGGGAGATTAGAAGGCGACTATAATTTTGAATGCCATTATAACCTTTATGTATATTATGCATTAAGACGTAAATGGCGTACAAAAAAATTGTCCGTAGACTAGTGGCGGAACGTATTTTAGCTGGGCCGCAACCTTTTTTTCGCCCCGAGCGTATATAAGGGGAGGGGGCCGAGGGCCGCCCCCCCCCCTCCCCCATACACTTTTCAAATCTATATACATATATACGGGCATAAGGCTAATTTCTAAATTTTTGTTTAAAAAAGTGTGTCGGCATAAATAAAAGTAATAAAAAAAAAATGAAATATATTAATATTTAAGCATTTTTTTAATACCCGTAACAGGGTTTTGTCTTTGAGAGGGCTCAGGTGAAAACAGAAAAATGATATATTATAAAAGGAAAAAAAGAATATATCATTTTTTCATGGCTTTAAAAGCCCGCCCGGCCCGCGGGTCCCCTCGCGAGGTTTGCGGGGGGTGTACGTTACGCCACCGCCATAGACTCATCGCAACTTTTCATTTTATAACACAGTTCCGTTTTTCTCACAAGACAATATAGGCCTAGTCAGTCTACGGATTACAGATCTTAGATCTTCCCCCCCCCCCCCAACCCGAAAAAATTTTCTGGGTACGGTCCTGCCCATTCTTTGAAGAATCAGTGAATTTTCTGGTGTAGACGCTCGTCAAGTCTTTTTGTCTCTCTATATAAATAATCAACTAACTCTATGAAGATATTTATTAAATCTGAAAAAATAAGGAATAAATTTGAAAAACAAGGTCCAAATCGGGAAATGGAATTTTATTTGATTTAAAAAAAAAACCTGTTAAAACTAAATATTTCATTTATACGAGATAATAACCATTTATCAATATTAATTTTTTTTATTTCATAAACTAACTTTAGCACATCACGGTATTTACAAGTTAATTGATTACAACCAATCAATAAATATTTAATTAAATTCTATTTATTAATATTCAGTTTAATTAAATAATAAAAAATAAAAAAAATATGTTATAATACAAAAAATATGTACATTATAATATATATTTATATGTATACAGTGATCATAATTAATAATTTCAATTTTAATTCAAAATTTCTATTCGATTAGTATAATAATCATCCCATACTGTACAGTTCACAAATGTATTAACTATAATATTAATTTCGATCACTGTCTATATAACAAATTGGTAAAAAAAAGTGATTTGATGAGATTCAATGCGAAATTAGAAAGAAATTTTATTATTTTTTTTGACAACGATATTAAATTTACAGATTAAGAGTAATAATAAATTAAGTCACAAATCAGTCACTCTAAATACTTTTTTTAAATATATATTTATATTTATATATTACAATCCAGTGTGTGGTCCGACCTTATTTATTAGCTACATCATCTTTATATGAAATTTTAATGGAGGTTAAATTAGGAAGGATTTATTGAATAAACTTTGAAAATTCACCTTCCTGAATTGATAAAAAAATGCATTTATTTACGCTGATATGAATTAAATCTATAATTTTATTTCTATATATAAATTATTATATCTAAAAAAAAAGTGATGAGAATAAATAAATAAATCCAAATATTTATACATATTTTATAAAAAAAATATACATAAATTATGAATATTTTATAAATTCTTCGTAAAACGAAGTATGTTTTTAAAAAATCAAACAAATTTTTTATAATTATTATTATTTTTTTAATCAAAATTTATGGCTACACATGATTTATTGTAAGTCTATAGTTATTTATTTGTAAATAAATTTTTAAAAAATTTCATATAAATTAACTTTAGACTAGAATTGATTTAAAATATTTAATATAAAAGATTAAATTGTTAATATATTGAAATACTAATGATTTATATAAATGTTATTCATAATAAAAGAAGTTTAAGCAATTTATAA